>MCJB01028646.1:0-69747 GCA_002018475.1 Nicotiana obtusifolia
GTCTCCAGTCCCTAGTCTCTTTTCCAACATTAGGTCTCCACTCCCTAGTTGATGGTATTTAAGACATAGGCTCTCCACTCCCTAGTCTCTTTACAAACATAGGGTCTCCACTCTCTAGTTGATGGTATTTTAGACATAGAGTCTCCACTCCCTAGTCAGTTATCCAATATAGGGCATCTACTCCCAAGTTGATTTTATTTTAGACATAGAGTCTGCACTCCCTTGTCCCTTTTCTAACATAGGGTGTCTGTTCCCTAGTTAATTTTATCTTGGACATACGGTCTTCACTCCCTAGTCTCTTTTCCAACATAGGATCTCCACTTCGTAGTTGATTTTATTTTTGACATAGGGTCTCTGCTCCCTAGTCACTTTACCATCATAGGGTATCCACTCCCTAGTTGATTTTATTTTAGACATAGGTTTTCCACTCTATAGGCGCTTTTCAAACATAGGGTCTCACTTCGTAGTTGATTTTATTTTAGACATAGGGTCTCCAGTCCCTAGTCTCTTTTCCAAAATTAGGTCTCCACTCCCTAGTTGCTGGTGTTTTAGACATAGGGTCTCCTCTCCCTAGTCTCTTTTCAAAAATAGGGTATCCACTCCCTAGTTGATGGTATTTTAGACATAGAGTCTCCACTCCCTAGTCGGTTTTCCAATATAGGGTATCTACTCCCTAGTTAATTTTATTTTAGACATAGGGTCTTCACTCTCCATTTTCTAACATAGGCTCTCCGCTCCCTAGTTAATTTTATTTAAAACATAGGGTCTTCACTCCCTATTCTCTTTTCCAACATAGGGTCTCTACTCCCTAGTCTCTTTTCCAGCTTAAGGTCTCCAATCCCTCGTTGATGGTATTTTTGACATAGAGTCTTAATTCCCTGGTCTCTTTTCCAACATAGGGTCTCTACTTCCAAGTTGATGATATTTTAGACATACGGTCTCCACTCACTAGTCTCTTTCCAACATAGGGTCTCCATACCCTAGTTGATTTATTTTAGATATAGGGTCTCCGCGCCCTTGTCGCTTTTCCAACATAGGATCTCCACTCCCTAGTTGATTTTATCTTAGACATAGGGTCTGCACTCCCTAGTCTATATTTCAACATAAGGTCTCCACTCCTTAATTGATTTTATTTTAGACATAGGGTCTAAGCTCCCTAGTCTCGTTTCCAACATAGGGTCTCCACTCCCTAGTTGATTTTATTTTAAACATAGGGTCTGCACTCTCTAGTCTCTTTTCCAACATAGGGTCTCTACTGCCTAGTTGATTTTATTTTAGACATAGGGTCTACAGTCCCTAGTCTCGTTTCCAACATAGGTTCTCCAATCCCTAGTTGATCTTATTTTTGATATAGGGTCTCCACTCCCTAGTCTCTTTTCCAACATAGGGTCTCCACTCCCTAGTTGATGGTATTTTAGATATAGGGCCTCCACTCCCTAGTCTCTTTTACAACATAGGGTCTCCACTCCCTGGGTTATTTTATTTTTGACATAGGGCCTCCACTCGCTAGTCACTTTACCAATATAGGGTATCCACTCCCTAGTCTATTTTATTTTAGACATAGATTCTCCACTCCCTAGACGTTTTTCGAACATTGGGTCTCCACTCCCTAGTAGATTATATATTAGACAAAGGGTCTCCAGTCCCTAGTCTCTTTTCCAACATTAGGTCTCCACTCCCTAGTTGATGGTATTTAAGACATAGGCTCTCCACTCCCTAGTCTCTTTACAAACATAGGGTCTCCACTCTCTAGTTGATGGTATTTTAGACATAGAGTCTCCACTCCCTAGTCAGTTATCCAATATAGGGCATCTACTCCCAAGTTGATTTTATTTTAGACATAGAGTCTGCACTCCCTTGTCCCTTTTCTAACATAGGGTCTCCGCTCCCTAGTTAGTTTTATTTTAGACATAGGGTCTTCATTCCCTAGTCTCTTATCCAACATAGGGTCTCCAATCCCTCGTTGATGGTTTTTTAGACATAGGGTCTTCATTCCCTAGTCTCTTTTCCAACATAGGGTCTCTACTTCCAAGTTGATAATATTTTTGACATACGGTCTCCACTCACTAGTCTCTTTTCCAATATAGGGTCTCCATACCCTAGTTGATTTTATTTTACACATAGGGTCTCCACGCCCTAGTCGCTTTTCCAACATAGGGTCTCCATTCCCTAATTGATATTATTTTAGACATAGGGTCTCCACTCCTTAGCCTCTTTTCCAACATAGGGTCTCTATTTCCCAGTCTTTATTTCTACATTAGGTCTGCACTCCTTAATTGATATTATTTTAGACATAGGGTCTCAGCTCCCTAGACTCGTTTCCAATATAGGGTCTCCACTCCCTAATTGATTTTATCTTAGACATAGGGTCTGCACTCCCTAGTCTCTATTTCAACATAGGGTCTCCACTCCTTAATTGATTTTATTTTAGACAAAGGGTCTGCACTCCCTAGTCTCTTTTCCAACATAGGGTCTCCACTGCCTAGTTGATTTTATTTTAGACATAGGGTCTTTACTCTCCATTTTCTAACATAGGGTCTCCCCTCCCTAGATAATTTTATTTAAGACATAGGGTCTTCACTCCCTAGTCTCTTTGCCAACATAGGGTCTCCACTCCCTAGTCACTTTTCCAGCTTAAGGTCTCCAATCCCTCGTTGATGGTATTTTTGACATAGGGTCTTAATTCCCTGGACTCTTTTCCAACATAGGGTCTCTACTTTCAAGTTGATGATATTTTAGACATACGGTCTCCACTCACTAGTCTCTTTCCGACATAGGGTCTCCATACTCTAGTTGATTTTATTTTAGATATAGGGTCTCCGCGCCCTAGTCGCTTTTCCAACATAGGGCCTCCACTCCCTACTTAATTTTATCTTAGACATAGGGTCTCCACTCCCTAGTCTATATTTCAACATAAGGTCTCCACTACTTAATTGATTTTATTTTAGACATAGGGTCTAAGCTCCCTAGTCTCGTTTCCAATATAGATTCTCCACTCCCTAGTTGATTTTATTTTAAACATAGGGTCTGCACTCCCTAGTCTCTTTTCCAACATAGGGACTCCACTGCCTAGTTGATTTTATTTTAGACATAGGGTCTGCAGTCCCTAGTCTCGTTTCTAACATAAGTTCTCCAATCCCTAGTTGATGTTATTTTTGATATAGGGTCTCCACTCCCTAGTCTCTTTTCCAACATAGGGTCTCCACTCCCTAGTCTCTTTTACAACATAGGGTCTCCACTCCCTGGGTTATTTTATTTTTGACATAGGGCCTCCACTCGCTAGTCACTTTACCAATATAGGGTATCCACTCCCTAGTTGATTTTATTTTAGACATAGGTTCTCCACTCCCTAGGCGCTTTTCGAACATAGGGTCTCCACTCCCTAGTAGATTATATATTAGACAAAGGGTCTCCAGTTCCTAGTCTCTTTTCCAACATTAGGTCTCCACTCCCTAGTTGATGGTATTTTAGACATAGGGTCTCCACTCCCTAGTCTCTTTACAAACATAGGGTCTCTACTCTCTAGTTGATGGTATTTTAGACATAGAGTCTCCACTCCCTAGTCGGTTATCCAATATAGGGTATCCACTCCCTAGTTGATTTTATTTTAGACATAGATTCTGCACTCCCTTGTCCGTTTTCTAACATAGGGTCTCCGCTCCCTAGTTAGTTTTATTTTAGACATTGGGTCTTTATTCCCTAGTCTCTTATCCAACATAGGGTCTCTACTTCCAAGTTGATAATATTTTTGACATTCGGTCTCCACTCACTAGTGTCTTTTCCAATATAGGATCTCCATACCCTAGTTGATTTTATTTTACACATAGGGTCTCCGCGCCCTAGTCGCTTTTCCAACATAGGGTATCCATTCCCTAATTGATACTATTTTAGACATAGGGTCTCCACTACTTAGTCTCTTTTCCAACATAGGGTCTCTACTTCCCAGTCTTTATTTCTACATAAGGTCCGTACTCCTTAATTGATATTATTTTAGACATAGGGTCTCAGCTCCCTAGTCTCGTTTCCAATATAGGGTCTCCACTCCTTAATTGATTTTATCTTAGACATAGGGTCAGCACTCCCTAGCCTCTATTTCAACATAAGGTCTCAACTGCCTAGTTGATTTTATTTCAGACATAGGGTCTCAGCTCCCTAGTCTCGTTTCCAACATAGGGTCTCCACTCCCTAGTTGATTTTATTTTAGACATAGGGTCTGCACTCCCTAGTCTCTTTTCCAACATAGGGTCTCCACTGCCTAGTTGATTTTATTTTAGACATAGGGTCTCTAATCCCTAGTCTCGTTTCCAACATAGGTTCTCCAATCCCTAGTTGATGTTATTTTAGATCTAGGGTCTCCACTCCCTAGTCTCTTTTCCAACATAGGGTCTCCACTCCCTAGTTGATTTTATTTTTGACATAGGGTCTCCACTCCCTAGTTGATTTTATTTTACACATAGCGTCTCCAGTCCCTAGTCTCTTTTCCAACATTAGGTCTCCACTCCCTAGTTGATGGTATTTTAGACATAGGGTCTTCACTCCCTAGTTGATGGTATTTTAGACATAGAGTCTCCACTCCCTAGTCGGTTTTTGAATATAGGGTATTCACTCCCTAGTTGATTTTATTTTAGACATAGTGTCTGCACTCCCTTGTCCCTTTTCGAACATAGGGTGTCCATTCCCTAGTTAATTTTATCTTGGACATACGGTCTTCACTCCCTAGTCTCTTTTCCAACATAGGGTCTCCATTCCCTAGTCTCCTACCAGCTTAAGGTCTCCAATACCTCGTTGATGGTATTTTAGATGTATGGGCCTTCATTCCCTAGTCTCTTTTTAAGGTCTCCAATCCCTCGTTGATGGTATTTTAGATGTATGGGCCTTCATTCCCTAGTCTCTTTTCCAACATAGGGTCTCTACTTCCAAGTTGATGATATTTTTGACATACGGTCTCCACTCACTAGTCTCTTTTCCAATATAGGGTCTCCATACCCTAGTTGATTTTATTTTAGACATAGAGTCTACGCGTCCTATTCGCTTTTCCAACATAGGGTCTCTATTCCCTAATTGATTTTATTTTAGACATATAGTCTCCACTACTTAATCACTTTTCCAACATGGGGTCTCCACTTCCCAGTCTTTATTTCAACATAATGTCCGCAATCCTTAATTGATATTATTTTAGACATAGGGTCTCAGCTCCCTAGTCTCGTTTCCAACATAGGGTCTCCACTCCCTAGTTGATTTTATCTTAGACATAGGGTCTGCACTCCCTAGTCTCTTTTCCAACATAGGTTCTCCACTGCCTAGTTGATTTTATTTTAATCATTGGGTCTCCAATCCCTAGTCTCGTTTCAAACATAGGTTCTCCAATCCCTAGTTGGTGTTATTTAGATCTAGGGTCTCCACTCCCTAGTATCTTTTTCAACATAGGGTCTCTACTCCCTAGTTGATGGTTATTTAGATATAGGGTCTCCACTCCCTAGTCTCTTTTCCAACATAGGGTCTCTACTTCGTAGTTGATTTTATTTTTGACATAGGTTCTCCACTCCCTAGTCACTTTACCATCATAGGGTATCCACTCCCTAGTTGATTTTATTTTAGACATAGGTTTTCCAGTCCCTAGTCTCTTTTCCAACATTAGGTCTCCACTCCCTAGTTGATGGTATTTTAGACATAGGGTCTCCACTCCCTAGTCTCTTTACAAACATAGGGTCTCCACTCTCTAGTTGATGGTATTTTAGACATAGAGTCTCCACTCCCTAGTCGGTTTTCCAATATAGGGTATGTACTCCCTAGTTAATTTTATTTTAGACATAGGGTCTTCACTCTCCATTTTCTAACATAGGGTCTCCGTTCCCTAGTTAATTTTATTTAAGACATAGGGTCTTCACTCCCTAGTCTCTTTTCCAACATAGGGTCTTCACTCCCTAGTCTCTTTTCCAACTTAAGGTCTCCAATCCCTCGTTGATGGTATTTTTGACATAGGGTCTTAATTCCCTGGTCTCTTTTCCAACATAGGGTTTCTACTTCCAAGTTGATGATATTTTAGACATACGGTCTCCACTCACTAGTCTCTTTCCAACATAGGGTCTCCATACCCTAGTTGATTTTATTTTAGATATAGGGTCTCCGCGCCCTTGTCGCTTTTCCAACATAGGGTCTCCACTCACTAGTTGATTTTATCTGAGACATAGGGTATGCACTCCCTAGTCTATATTTCAACATAAGGTCTCCACTCCTTAATTGATTTTATTTTAGACATAGGGTCTAAGCTCCCTAGTCTCGTTTCCAACATAGGATCTCCACTCCCTAGTTGATTTTATTTTAAACATAGGGTCTGCACTCTCTAGTCTCTTTTCAAACATAGGGACTCCACTGCCTAGTTGATTTTATTTTAGACATAGGGTCTGCAGTCCCTAGTCTCGTTTCCAACATAGGTTCTCCAATCCCCAGTTGATGTTATTTTAGATATAGGGTCTCCACTCCCTAGTCTCTTTTCCAACATAGGGTCTCCACTCCCTAGTTGATGGTATTTTAGATATAGGGCCTCCACTCCCTAGTCTCTTTTACAACATAGGGTCTCCACTCCCTGGGTTATTTTATTTTTGACATAGGGCCTCCACTCGCTAGTCACTTTACCAATATAGGGTATCCACTCCCTTGTTGATTTTATTTTAGACATAGGTTCTTTACTCCCTAGGCGCTTTTCGAATATTGGGTCTCCACTCCCTAGTAGATTATATATTAGACAAAGGGTCTCCAGTCCCTAGTCTCTTTTCCAACATTAGGTCTCCACTCCATAGTTGATGGTATTTAAGACATAGGGTCTCCACTCTCTAGTTGATGGTATTTTAGACATAGAGTCTCCACTCCCTAGTCGGTTATCCAATATAGGGTATCCACTACCTAGTTGATTTTATTTTAGACATAGAGTCTGCACTCCCTTATCCCTTTTCTAACATAGGGTCTCCGCTCAATAGTTAGTTTTATTTTAGACATATGGTCTTCATTCCCTAGTCTCTTATCCAACATAGGGTCTCCAATCCCTCGTTGATGGTTTTTTAGACATAGGGTCTTCTTTCCCTAGTCTCTTTTCCAACATAGGGTCTCTACTTCCAAGTTGATAATATTTGTGACATACGGTCTCCACTCACTAGTCTCTTTTCCAATATAGGGTCTCCATACCCTAGTTGATTTTATTTTACACATAGGGTCTCCGCGCCCTAGTCGCTTTTCCTACATAGGGTCTCCATTCTCTAATTGATATTATTTTAGACATAGGGTCTCCACTCCTTAGTCTCTTTTCCAATATAGGGTCTCTACTTCCCAGTCTTTATTTCTACATAAGGTCCGCACTCCTTAATTGATATTATTTTAGACATAGGGTTTCAACTCCCTAGTCTCATTTCCAATATAGGGTCTCCACTCCTTAATTGATTTTCTTTTAGACATAGGGTCTGCACTCCCTAGCCTCTTTTTGAACAGAAGGTCTCCACTCCTTAATTGATTTTCTTTTAGACATAGGGTCTAAGCTCCCTAGTCTCGTTTCCAACATAGGGTCTCCACTCCCTAGTTGATTTTATTTTAGACATAGGGTCTGCACTCCCTAGTCTCTTTTCCAACATAGGGTCTCCACTGCCTAGTTGATTTTATATTAGACATAGGGTCTCCAATCCCTAGTCTCGTTTCCAATATAGGTTGTCCAATCCCTAGTTGATGTTATTTTAGATCTAGGGTCTCCACTCCCTAGTCTATTTTTCAACATAAGGTCTCCACTCCCTAGTCTCTTTTCCAACATAGGGTGTCCACTCCCTAGTTGATTTTATTTTTGACATAGGGTCTCCACTCGCTATTCACTTTACCAACATAGGATCTACACTCTCTAGTTGATTTTTTTTTGACATAGGTTCTCCACTCCCTTGGCACTTTTCGAACATATGGTCTCCACTCCCTAGTTAATATTATTTCAGACATAGCGTATCCAGTCCCTAGTCTCTTTTCCAACATTAGGTCTCCACTCCATAGTTTATGGTAATTTAGACATAGGGTCTCCACTCCCTAGTCTCTTTTCCAACATTAGGTCTCCACTCCATAGTTTATGGTAATTTAGACATAGGGTCTCCACTCCCTAGTCTCTTTTCAAACATAGGGTCTCCACTCCCTAGTTGACGGTATTTTAGACATAGAGTCTCCACTCCTTAGTCGGTTTTACAATGTAGGGTATTCACTCCCTAGTTTATTTTATTTTAGACATAGTGTCTGCACTCCCTTGTCCCTTTTCTAACATAGGGTGTCCGTTCCCTAGTTAATTTTATCTTAGACAGACGGTCTTCACTCACAAGTCTCTTTTCCAACATAGGGTCTCCACTGCCAAGTCTCCTGCCAGCTTAAGGTCTCCAATCACTCGTTGATGGTATTTTAGATGTATGGGCCTTCATTCCCTAGTCTCTTTTCCAACATAGGGTCTCTACCTCCAAGTTGATGATATTTTTTCCAACATAGAGTCTCTGCGTCCTAATCGCTTTTCCAACATAGGGTCTCCATTCCCTAATTGATTTTATTTTAGACATAAGGTCTCCACTCCTTAATCTCTTTTCCAACATGGGGTCTCCACTTCCTAGTCTTGATTTCAACATAAAGTCCGCACTCCTTAATTAATATTATTTTAGACATAGGGTCTCAGCTCCCTAGTCTTGTTTCCAACATAGGGTCTCCACACCCTAGTTGATTTTATCTTAGACATAGGGTCTGCAATCCCTAGTCCCTATTTCAACATAAGGTCCCCACTCCTTAATTGATTTATTTTAGACATAGGGTCTGCACTCCCTAGTCTCCTTTCCAACATAGGGTCTCCAGTGCCTAGTTTATTTTATTTTAGTCATTGGGTCTCCAATTCCTAGTCTCGATTCCAACATAGGTTCTCCAATCCCTAGTTGGTGTTATTTTAGATCTAGGGTCTCCACTCCGTAGTATCTTTTTCAATATAGTGTCTCCACTCCCTAGTTGATGGTTATTTAGATATAGGGTCTCCAATCCCTAGTTGATTTTATTTTTGACATAGGGTCTCCACTCGCTAGTCACTTTACCATAGGGTCTCCACTCCGTAGTTGATTTTATTTTACACATAGGGTCTCCACTCCCTAGTTGATTTTATTTTAGACATAGGTTCCCCACTCCCTTGGGGCTTTTCGAACATATCGTCTCCACTCCCTAGTTGATTTTATTTTAGACATAGGGTCTCTATTCCCTAGTCTCTTTTCCAACATTAGGTCTCCACTCCCTAGTTGATGGTATTTTAGACACAGGGTTTCCACTCCCTAGTCTCTTTTCAAACATAGGGTCACCACTCCCTAGTTGAAAGTATTTTGGACATAGAGTCTCCACTCCCTAGTCGGTTTTCTAATATAAGGTATCCACTCCCTAGTTGATTTTATATTAGACATAGTGTCTGCACTCCCTTGTTTATTTTATTTTAGACATGCGTTCTTCACTGCCTAGTCTCTTTTCCAACATAGGGTCTCCCCTCCCTACTCTCTTTTCCAGCTTAATGTCTCCAATCCCTCGTTGATGGTATTTTAGACATATGGGCCTTCATTCCCTAGTCTCTTTTCCAATACAGGGTCTCTACTCCCTAGTTAATTTTATTTTAGACATAGGGTCTCCAATCCCTAGTCTCGTTTCCAACGTAGGTTCTCCAATAATAGTTGACGGTATTTTAGACATAGAGTCTCCACTCCCTAGTCGATTTTCCAACATAGGGTCTCTACTTCCTAGTTGATTTTATTTTAGACATAGTGTCTCCACTCCCTAGTCTCTTTTCCAGCTTAAGGTCTCCCATCCCTCGTTGATGGTATTTTAGACATAGGGTCTTCACTCCCTAGTCTCCTTTCCAACATATGGTCTCTACTCCTAAGTTGATTAGATTTTAGACATATGGTCTCCACTCACTAGTCAGTTTTCCAACATAGGGTCTCCATACCCTAGTTGATTTTATTTTAGATCTAGGGTTTCCGCTCCCTAGTCACTTTTCCAACATAGGGTTTCCATTCCCTGGTAGATATTATTTTTGTCATAGAGTCTCCACTCTTGGTCTCTTTTCCAACATATGGTCCTCACTTTCTAGTCGATGGTATTTTAGACGTAGGGTCTCCACTCCTTAGTCTCTTTTCCTACATAGGGTCTCCACTCCCTAGTTCATGATAATATAGACATAGGTTCTACACTTGCTAGTCTCTTTTCCAACATAGGGTCTCTACTCCCTTGTTGATTTTATTTTAAACATAGGGTGTCCACTCCCTTGTCTCTTTTCAAACATAGGATCTCCTCTCCCTAGTTGGTGATATATTAGACATAGGGTCTCCACTCCGTAGTTGATTTTATTTAGACATAGGGTCTCATTTCCCCAATCTTGTTTCCAACATAGGTTCTCCAATCCCTAGTCTAAGGTATCTTAGACATAGGATCTCCACTCTATTGTCTCTTTTCCAACATAGGATCTGCACTCCCTAGTTGATGGTATTTTTGACATAGGGTCTCAACTCTACAGTCTCTTTTCCAACATAGGGTTTCCACTCCGTAGTTGATGGTATTTTAGACATAGGGTCCCCACTCCCTAGTCTCTTTTCCAACATAGGGTCTCCGTTCCCTAGTTGATGGTATTTTAGACACAGGGTCTCCACTCCCAAGTCTCTTTTCCTATATAGGGTCTCCATTACCTAGATGAGGATAATTTAGACATAGGGTTTGCACTCTCTATTCTGTTTTCCAACATAGGGTGTCCACTCCCTAGTTGATTTTTCTTTAGGTATAGGGTCTCCCAACTCCCTATTCAATTTAATAGTATAGTGTCTCCACTCCCTAGTTCATTTAATTTTTGACAAAGGTTCTCCATTCCCTATTCGCTTTTCACACATAGGGTCTCCGTTCCATAGTTGCTTTTGCAACATAGAGGCTCCACTCCCTAGTTGATTTTAGTTTACACATTGTGTCTCCACTTCCTAGTCGGTTTTCCAACATAAGATCTCCACTACCTAGTTGATTTTATTTTAGACATAAGGTCTCTACTCCCTAGTCTTATTTGCAGCTTAAGGTCTCCAATCGCTCGTTGATGGTATTTTAGACATAGGGTCTTCACTTCCTAGTCCCTTTTCCAACATAGCGTGTCCACTGCCTAGTTGAAAATATTTTAGACATACGGCCTCCACTCACTAGTCACTTTTCTAACATAAGGTGTCCATACCCTAGTTGAATTTATTTTAGACGTATGGTCTCCGCTCCGTAGTAGCTTTTCTGACATAGGGTCTCCATTCCCTAGTTGATTTTATTTTAGACGTAGGGTCTCCGCTCCCTAGTCGCTTTTCCAACATAGGGTCTCGATTCTCTAGTTGATTTTATTTTAGACATAGGGTCTCCTCTCCCTAGTCCTTTTTCATACATAGTGTCTCCACTTGATATTTTTGACTTAGGGTCTCCACTTCCTTACATCTTTTTGAACATAAGGTCTGCACTCCTTAATAGATATTATTTTAGACATAGGGTCTCAGCTCCCTAGTCTCGTTTCCAACATACGGTCTCCACTCCCTGGTTGATTTTATTTTAGACACAGGGTCTCCAATCCCTAGTCCCGTTTCCAACATAGGTTTTTCAATCCCTAGTTTATGGTATGTTAGACAAAGAGTCTCCACTCCCTAGTCTCTTTTCCAACATAGGGCCCACTTCCTAGTAGATGATATATTAGACGTAGGGACTCCACTCCCTAGTCTCTTTTCCAACATAGGGTCTCCACTCCCTAATTGATGGCATATTAGACATAGGGTCTCTACTCCCTAGTCGCTCTTCCTACATAGGGTATCTACTTCCTAGTTGATGATAATTTAGACATAGGTTCTACACTCCCTAATCTCTTTTCCAACATAGGGTCTCCACTTCCTAATTGATTTTATTTAAAATATAGGGTCTCCAATCCCTAGTTTCGTTTCCAACATGGGTTCTCCAATCCATAGTTGATGGTATTTTAGACGTAGAATCTCCATTCTCCAGCCTATTTTCCAACATATGGTCTCCACTCCCTAGTTGATGATATATTAGACATAGGGTCTCCACTCCCAAGTTGATTTTATTTTAGACGTAGGGACTCCAATCCCTAGTCTCGTTTCTAACATAGGTTTTCCAATCCCTAGTTGATGGCATTTTAGACATAGGGTCTCCACTCCCTATTCTCTTTTCCAAAATAGGGTCTCCACTTCCTATGGTATTTGAGACATAAGGTCTCCACTCCCTAGTCTTGTTTCTAACAAAGGGTCTCCACTCCCAAGTTGATTTTATTTTAGACATAGGGACTCCAATCCCTAGTCTCGTTTCTAACATAGGATCTCCAATCCCTAGTTGATGGTATTGTAGACATAGGGTCTGCACTCCATAGTCTCTCTTCCAACATAGGGTCTCCTCTCCCTAGTTCATTTTACTTTAGGCATAAGGTCTCCACTCCCTTGTCGATTTTCCAATATAGGTTCTCCACTCCCTAGTTGATTTAATTTTAGACATAGGTTCTCCATTCCCTAGTTGCTTTTCCAACACAGGGTCTCCTCTCCCTAGTCGAGGATATATTAGACATAGGGTCTCCACTCCGTAGTTGATTTTATTTAGACATAGGGTCTTCAATCCCTAGTCTTTTTTCCAACATAGGTTCTCCAATCACTAGTTGAAGGTACTTTAGACATAGGGTCTCCACTCAATAGTGTCTTTTCCAACATAGGGTCTCCACTTCGTAGTTGATGGTATTTTAGACATAGCGTCTCCACTCCCTAGTCTCTTTTCCATCATAGGGTCTTCGCTCCCTTGTTGATGGTATTTTAGACATAGCGTCTCCACTCTCAAGTCTCTTTTCCTACATAGGGTCTCCATTCCCTAGATGTGGATAATTTAGAAATAGGATTTGCACTCCCTATTCTCTTTTACAATATAGGTTCTCCACTCCCTAGTTGATTTTTCATTAGGTATAGGGTCTCCCCACTCCCTATTCGATTTTCTAATATAGTGTCTCCACTCCCTAGTTGATTTAATTTTAGACAAAGGTTCTCCATTCCCTATTCGCTTTTCACACATAGGGTCTCCATTCCATAGTTGCTTTTGTAACATAGATGCTTAACTCCCTAGTTGATTTTAGTTTACACATTGGGTCTCCACTCCCTAGTCGATTTTCCAACATAAGGTCTCCACTACCTAGTTGATTTTACTTTTGACATAAGGTCTCCACTCCCTAGTCTTATTTGCAGCTTAAGGTCTCTAATCGCTCGTTGATGGTATTTTAGACATAGGGTCTTCACTTCCTAGTCTCTTTTCCATCATAGGATGTCCACTCCCTAGTTGAAAATATTTTAGACATACGGCCTCCACTCACTAGTCTCTTTTCCAACATAGAGTCTCTGTAACCTTGTTGTCTTATTTTAGACAAAGGGTCTCCACTCCCTAGTCGCTTTTCTAACATAGGGTCTCCATTCCCTAATTGATATTATTTTAGACATCGGGTCTCCAGTCCTTAGTCTCTTTTCTAACATAGGGTCTCTATTTCCTAGTTGATGGTAATTTAGACATAGGGTCTCCTCTCCTAGTCCTTTTTCATACATAGGGTCTCCACTTGATATTTTTGACTTAGGGTCTCCACTTCCTTTTATCTTTCTCAACAAAAGGTCTGCTTTTCTTAATAGATATTATTTTAGACATAGGGTCTCAGCTCCTTAGTCTCGTTTCCAATATACGATCTCCACTCCCTAGTTGATTTTTATTTTAGACACAGGGTCTCCAATCCCTAGTCCCGTTTCTAACATAGGTTCTCCAGTACCTAGTTTATGGTAAGTTAGACAAAGTGTCTCCACTCCTTAGTCTCTTTTCCAACATAGGGCCCACTTCCTAGTTGATGATATAATAGACACAGGATCTCCACTATCAAGTCTCTTTTCCTACATAGGGTCTCTATTCCCTAGTTGATGATCATTTACAAATAGGGTCTGCACTCCCTAGTCTCTCTTCCAACATAGTGTCTCCTCTCCCTAGTTGATTTTACTTTAGGCATAAGGTCTCCACTCCCTTGTCGATTTTCCAATATAGGTTCTCCACTCCCTAGATGATTTAATTTTAGACATAGGTTCTCCATTCCCTAGTCGCTTTTCCAACACAGGGTCTCCACTCCCTAGTTGATTTTATTATTGACATAGAATCTTCATTCCCTAATCGCTTTTCTAACATAGGGTCTCCACTCCCTAGTCTCTTTTCCAACATAGGGCCTCCACTGCCTTGATGATTTTATTTTAGACATAGGGTCTCCACTCGCTAGTCCCTTTTCAAACGTAGGGTCTCCACTACCTGGTTAGTTTTATTTTAGACATTGGGTCTCCGCTCCCTAGTCGCTTTTCCAACATAGGATCTCCATTCCCTAATTGATTTTATTTTGGAAATAGGGTTTCCACTCCTTAGTCTCTTTACAAGCTTAATGTCTCTAATCCTTCGTGGATGGTATTTTAGACATAAGGTTTTTGCTCCCTAGTCTCTTTTCCAACAAAAGGTATCAACTCCCAAGTTGATGAAATTTTAGACATACGGTCTCCACTCACTAGTCACTTTTCCAACATAGGGTGTCCATACCCTAGTTGAATTTATTTTAGGCATAGGGTCTCCGGTCCCTAGTCTCTTTTCCAACATAGAGTCTCGATTCCCTAGTTGATTTTATTTTAGACATGGGGTCTCCTCTTCCTAGTCCTTTTTCATACATAGTGTCTCCACTTGATATTTTTGACTTAGGGTCTCCACTTCTTGCATCATTTTCAACATAAGGTCTGCACTCCTTAATAGATATTATTTTAGACATAGGGTCTCAGCTCCCTAGTCTCGTTTCCAGCATACGGTCTCCACTCCCTAGTTGATTTTATTTTAGTCACAGAGTCTTCAATCCCTAGTCCTGTTTCCAACATAGGTTTTTCAATCCCTAGTTTATGGTATGTTAGACAAAGAGTCTCCACTCCCTAGTCTCTTTTCCAACATAGGGCCCACTTCCTAGTTGATTATATATTAGACACAGGGACTCCATTCCCTAGTCTCTTTTCCAACATAGGGTCTCCACTCCCTAATTGATGGTATTTTAGACATAGGGTCTCCACTCCCTAGTCGCTCTTCCTACATAGGGTATCTACTTCCTAGTTGATGATAATTTAGACATAGGTTCTACACTCCCTAGTCTCTTTTCTAACATAGGGTCTCCAGTCCCTAATTGATTTTATTAAAAATATAGGGTCTCCAATCCCTAGATTCGTTTCCAATATGGGTTCTCCCATCCATAGTTGATGGTATTTTAGACGTAGAATCTCCACTCTCCAGCCTCTTTTCCAACATATGGTCTCCACTCCCTAGTTGATGATATATTAGACATAGGGTCTACACTCCGAAGTTGATTTTATTTTAGACGTAGAGACTCCAATCCCTAGTCTCGTTTCTAACATAGGTTCTCCAATCCCTAGTTGATGGCATTTTAGACATAGGGTCTCCACTCCCTATTCTCTTTTCCAAAATAGGGTCTCCACTTCCTAGTTGATGGTATTTGAGACATAAGGTCTCCACTCCCTAGTCTTGTTTCTAACATAGGGTCTCCACTCCCAAGTTGATTTTATTTTAGACATAGGGATTCCAATCCCTAATCTCGTTTCTAACATAGGTTCTCCAATCCCTAGTTGATGGTATTGTAGACATAGGGTCTGCACTCCCTAGTCTCTCTTCCAACATTGGTTCATCTCTCCCTAGTTGATGATATATTAGACATAGGGTCTCCACTCCCAAGTTGATTTTATATTAGACATAGGGACTCCAATCCCTATTCTCATTTCTAACATAGGTTCTCCAATCCCTAGTTGATGGCATTTTAGACAATAGGGTCTCCACTCCCTATTCTCTTTTCCAACATAGGGTCTCCACTTCCTAGTTGATGGCATTTGAGACATAAGGTCTCCACTCCCTAGTCTCGTTTCTAACATAGGGTCTCCACTCCCAAGTTGATTTTATTTTAGACATAGGGATTCCAATCCCTAGTCTCGTTTCTAACATAGGTTCTGCAATCCCTAGTTGATGGTATTGTAGACATAGGGTCTGCACTCCCTAGTATCTCTTCCAACATTGGTTCTTCTCTCCCTAGTTTATTTTACTTTAGGCATAACGTCTGCACTCCCTTGTCGATTTTCCAATATAGGTTCTCCACTCTCTAGTTGATTTAATTTTAGACATAGGTTCTCCATTCCCTAGTTGCTTTTCCAACATAGGGTCTCCTCTCCCTAGTTGAGGATATATTAGACATAGGGTCTCCACTCCGTAGTTGATTTTATTTAGACATAGGGTCTCCAATCCCTGGTCTTGTTTCCAACATAGGTTCTCCAATCCCTAGTTGAAGGTATTTTAGACATAGGGTTTCCACTCTATTATCTCTTTTCCAACATAGGATCTCCACTCCATAGTTGATGGTATTTTAGACATAAGGTCTCCGTTCTATAGTGTCTTTTCCAACATACGGTCTCCACTTCGTAGTTGATTGTATTTTAGACATAGCGTCCCCACTCCCTAGTCTCTTTTCCAACATAGGGTCTCCGCTCCCTAGTTGATGGTATTTTAGACACAGGGTCTCCACTCCCAAGTCTCTTTTCCTACATAGGGTCTCCATTCCCTAGATGAGGATAATTTAGACATAGGGTTTGCACTCCCTATTCTCTTTTACAATATAGGTTCTCCACTCCCTAGTTGATTTTTCTTTAGGTATAGGGTCTCCCCACTTCCTATTCGATTTTCTAATATAGTGTCTCCACTCCCTAGTTGATTTAATTTTAGACAAAGGTTCTCCATTCCCTATTCGCTTTTCCAACATAGGGTTTCCATTCCATAGTTGCTTTTGCAACATAGATGCTCCACTCCCTAGTTGATTTTAGTTTACACATTGGGTCTCCACTCCCTAGTCGATTTTCCAACATAAGGTCTCCACTACCTAGTTGATTTTATTTTTGACATAAGGTCTCCATTCCCTAGTATTATTTGCAGCTTAAGGTCTCCAATCGCTCGTTAATGGTATTTTAGACATAGGGTCTTCACTTGCTAGTCTCTTTTCCATCATAGGGTGTCCACACCCTAGTTGAATATATTTTAGACATACGGCATCCACTCACTAGTCTCTTTCCAACATAGAGTCTCTATACCCTTGTTGGTTTTATTTTAGACAAAGGGTCTCCACTCCCTAGTCGCTTTTCCAACATAGGGTCTCTATTCCCTAATTGATTTTATTTTAGACATAGGATCTCCTCTCCCTAGTCCTTTTTCATACATAGGGTCTCCACTTGATATTTTTGACTTAGGGTCTCCACTTCCTTGTATCTTTTTTAACATAAGGTCTGCACTTCTTAATAGATATTATTTTAGACATAGGGTCTCAGCTCCCTAGTCTCGTTTCCAATATACGATCTCCACTCCCTAGTTGATTTTGTTTTAGACACAGGGTCTCCATTCCCTAGTCCCGTTTCTAACATAGGTTGTCCAATCCCTAGTTTATGGTATGTTTGACAAAGTGTCTCCACTCCTTAGTCTCTTTTCCAACATAGGGCCCACTTCCTAGTTGATGATATATTAGACACAGGGTCTCCACTACCAAGTCTCTTTTCCTACATAGGGTCTCCATTCCCTAGTTGATGATAATTTACAAATAGGGTGTGCACTCCCTTGTCTCTCTTCCAACATAGGGTCTCCTCTCCCTAGTTGATTTTACTTTAGGCATAAGGTCTCCACTCCCTTGTCGATTTTCCAATATAGGTTCTCCGCTCCCTAGATGATTTAATTTTAGACATAGGTTCTCCATTCCCTAGTCGGTTTTCCAACACAGGGTCTCCACTCCCTTGTTGACTTTATTATAGACATAGAATCTCCATTCCCTAATCGCTTTTCCAACATAGGGTCTCCACTCCCTAGTATCTTTTCCAACATAGGGCCTCCACTCCCAAGATGATTTTATTTTAGACATAGGGTCTCCACTCCCTAGTCCCTTTTCAAATGTAGGGTCTCCACTACCTAGTTAGTTTTATTCTAGACATAGGGTCTGCCCTACCTAGTTCCTTTTCAAACATAGGGTCTCCGCTCCATAGTTAATTTTATTTTGGATATAGGGTCTCCACTCTCTAGTCGCATTTCCAAGTTATGGTCTCCACTTCCTAGTTGATTTTATTTTAGACATATGGTCTCCACTCCCTAGTCTCTTTTCCAACTTAAGGTCTCGAATCCTTCGTAGATGGTATTTCAGACGTAGGGTCTTCGCTCCCTAGTCTCTTTTCCAACATAAGGACTCTACTCCCAAGTTGATGATATTTTAGACATACGGTCTTCACTCACTAGTCTCTTTTCCAACATAGGGTGTCCATACCCTAGTTGATTGTATTTTAGATATAGGGTCTCCGCTCCTTAGTCGCTTTTCAAACATAGGGTTCCATTCCCTAGTTGATGATAATTTAGACATAGGGTCTGCACTCCCTAGTCTCTCTTTCAACATAGGGTCTAGTCTCCCTAGTTGATTTTACTTTAGGCATAGGGTCTCCATTCCCTAGTCGATTTGCCAATATAGTTTCTCTACTCCCTAGTTGATTTAATTTCAGACATAGGTTCTCCATTCCTTAGTCGCTTTTCCAACATAGGGTCTCCACTCCCTAGTTGATCTTATAATAGACCTAGAATCTCCATTCCCTAATCGCTTTTCCAACATAAGGTCTCCACTCCCTAGTCTCTTTTCCAAGCTAGGGCCTTCACTTCCTAGATGATTTTATTTTAGACATAGGGTCTCCACTCCCTAGTCCCTTTTACAATATATGGTCTCCACTACCTAGTTAGTTTTATTCTAGATATAGGGTCTGCACTCCCTAGTCCTTTTTCTAACATAAGGCCTCCGCTCACTAGTTAATTTTATTTTAGATATAGGGTCTCACTCTCTAGTCGCTTTTCCAACTTAGGGTCTCCTCTTCCTAGTTGATTTTATTTTAGACATAAGGTCTCCACTCCCTAGTTTCTTTTCCAGCTTAAGGTCTCGAATCCTTCGTGGATGGTATTTTAGACATAGGGTCTTTGCTCCCGAGTCTCTTTTCCAACATATTGTCTCTACTCCCAAGTTGATGATATTTTAGACATACGGTCTCCACTCAGTAGTCTCTTTTCCAACATAGGGTGTCCATACCCTAGTTGATTTTATTTTAGACATAGGGTCTCCGCTCCCTAGTTGATGGTACTTTAGACATAGGGTCTCCTCTCCCTAGTCCTATTTCATACATAGGGTCTCCACTTGATATTTTTTACTTAGGGTCTCCACTTCCTTGTAACTTTTTCAACATAAGGTCTGTACTCCTTAATTGATATTATTTTAGACATAGGGTCTCAGCTCCCTAGTCTCGTTTCCAACATACGGTCTACACTCCCCAGTTGATTTTATTTTAGACACAGGGTCTCCAATCCCTAGTCCCGTTTCCAACATAGGTTCTCCAATCCCTAGTTTATGGTATGTTAGACAAAGAGTCTCCAGTCCCCAATCTCTTTTCCAACATAGGACCCACATACTAGTTGATGAGATATTAGACCCAGGGACTCCACTCCCTAGTTTCTTTTCCAACGCAGGATCTCCACTCCCTAATTGATGGTATTTTAGACATAGGGTCTCCACTCCCTAGTCGCTCTTCCTACATAGGGTATCTACTTCCTAGTTGATGATAATTTAGACATAGGTTGTACACTCCCTAGTCTCTTTTCCAACATAGGGTCTCCACTCCCTAGTTGATTTTATTTTAAACATAGGGTCTCCAATCTCTAGTTTCGTTTCCAACGTGGGTTCTCCAATCCATAGTTGATGATATTTTAGACAAAGAGTCTCCATTCCCCGGTCACTTTTCCAACATAGGGTCTCCACTCCCTAGTTGATGATATATTATACATAGGGTCTCCACTCCCAAGTTGATTTTATTTTAGACATAGGGACTTCAATCCCTAGTCTCGTTTCCAACATAGGTTCTCCAATCCCTAGTTGATGGTATTTTATACATAGGGTCTCCACTCCCTATTCTCTTTTCCATCATAGGGTCTCCACTTCCTAGTTGATGGTAATTTAGACATAAGGTCTCCACTCCCTAGTCTCTTTTCCAACATAGGGTCTCCACTCCCTAGTTGTTGGTATTTTATACACAGGGTCTCCTCTACCAAGTCTCTTTTCCTACATAGGGTCTCCATTCCCTAGTTGATGATAATTTAGACATAGGGTCTGCACTCCCTAGTCTCTCTTCCAACGTAGAGTCTCCTCTCCCTAGTCGATTTTCAAATATAGGTTCTCCACTCCCTAGTTGATTTAATTTTAGACATAGATTTTTCATTCCCTAGTCACTTTTCCAACACAGGGTCTCCACTCCCTAGTTGATTTTATAATAGACATAGAATCTCCATTCCCTAATCTCTTTTCCAACATAGGGTCTCCACTCCCTAGTCTCTTTTCCAACATAGGGCCTCCACTCCCTATGTGATTTTATTTTAGACATAGCGTCTCCACTCCCTAGTCCCTTTTCCAACGTAGGGTCTCCACTACCTAGTTTATATTATTTTAGACATAAGGTCTCCACTCCCTAGTCTCTTTTCCAACTTAAGGTCTCGAATCCTTCGTAGATGGTATTTTAGACATAGGGTCTTCGCTCCCTAGTCTCTTTTCCAACATAAGGTCTCTACTCCCAAGTTGATGATATTTTAGACATACGGTCTCCACTCACTAGTCTCTTTTCCAACATAGGGTGTCCATGCCCTAGTTAATTTTATTTTAGACATAGGGTCTCCGCTCCCTAGTCGCTTTTCCAACATAGGGACTCGATTCCCTAGTTGATTTTATTTTAGGCATAGGGTCTCTACTCCTCAGTCTCTTTTCCAACACAGGGTCTCCACTTCCTAGTTGATGGTATTTTAGACATAGGGTCTTCACTCCATAGTCTCATTTTCTACATAGAGTCTCCACTACCTAGTTGATGATAATTTAGACATAGGTCCTACACTCTGTATACATGTAATTTTTGACCCACACGTTAGAGTTACCTCTAATAGTCATAGTATTTTTAGAATAATAATTTAGCTTATTTTCACAGGAATTCACCTCTTTATTAAATTTAATTCTAATTTTAGGTACAAAAATTGAAAATACAAATATATAGTCCCAAATTTATCTTTAACAATGTTTTATTTAATTCAATCAAAAGTCTTATTTGTGGGTACCTTAAATTAGATGTTCAGCTGGTCTTGGCACATGTTTGGAAAATTTATTGAAGCCCAAATTCAGAATAAAGCCCCAAAATTCAACCCAATAACAAAATCCCACTCTTTCTCTCTCTCTGCCGCGTGGGATAACGGCTTCTGACAAAATTTTCCAAAATCCTCTCACACACACTCCTGACCCACGACAGAGGACTCTACACTGATTTTCCTTAGAGAGCAAGAAGAGAAAGAGTGAGAGGAAAAAAAGGAGAGAGGGTTCGAACACAGGGAGTCTGGGTATTCACAGCAAGAAAGGGAACAAAAAATCAATTTAGTTTTCTTCTTTTGTTCAGAGAAATTTCATAAAACAAGGAAAAACAGAGGAACATATACTTCTACAATCTTCAACTTTGTTTTTGGTAGAGAAAGGCCTTCAAGAATCGATTTCGATCAAGGAAGTACTAGGGTTTTGATTCTAGCTGCTGGTTCGAGTTCCGGTCGTGGCTCATTGTTCCTGTTGCTCGAATCGCTATTCAAAATCATAGAGAATTCTTATTCAGGTTCAATTTCTTAATTCTTGCTCATTTTGTTGCGTAAGTGAAAGCATGATAGAGTTGTGGGTGTTTGTCTCTAATTTGTTGATTTCATGAATTGATATGCCCAAATTACATCTTAGTGGATATCATAAAATGGTTGATGTTTGATATAATCATCTAACAGTGGCGAAAATCGAAACAAATAATCAAATCATCTGTGGTTGGTGTTGAATCTGCGACCGCATAACCGATATGCGATTCGCATTTTTGAAACTAATCACCAGAAACACTGGATTATTTTGCGTTTGGGGTTGACTTTGCGACCGCATAACTGATATGTGGTTCGCATTTTTGGCCTAATTGTCGCATTTCTGACATTAAATCTTACCCAGGAATTCTGTTCGGACTTGCGATCTCTGCGTGAAATTTGCGGCTCGCAGACACACTTTACGATCGCGTACTGGATCGCATTTTGACATCGAACCTTGATCTGGGGTTCTGTTCTGATCTGCAATTCTTGCACACAATATGTGTCTTGCATATGGGATCTGTGATAGCAAATCCCTATTTGCGGTGATGTTTTTTTTCTTTTTTGTCTTTTGTGACTCTTTAGATCGGGTTTGGTTAAGTGCATGAAATAAAAGTTAAAAGAACAAGGTCACGAACTGAACTTTTATCTTTCTTTATTTTAGATCTCATTTTCTTATTCTATTACATTACTCGCTAGTAGCATGTTTAGGCTGACCACGCTTGGGTAGGCAATACTAGGATGTTTTATTAGTCTTTTCGAGGCGAGAGGTCATTCCTTAGTTAAAATTATCCGGGGAATGCCCCGAAGGACTTGTGTATTTGACATTCCGGGGAATGCCCCGAAGGACTTGTGTATTTGACATTCCGGGGAATGCCCCTCGGTATTTGTATATGAGGATCAAAAAGTGAAACTTGTCGTACTTTGAATTTGTTTTCCTTCTTTATTAGGTGGGAATGACCTCAAGCTTCTTGTGTGTTTTTTTGTCTCAATTGAAATGTATTAAAAGCCAACTGAATTGAGTACGAAACCGTGACTTTCACGGGATTTGGGGAACGCCTAACATCTTCTCCCCAAATCAAATGAACCCCCTTACCCGACTCTCTGGTATGAACTTGACTTTAAGTCCAAGTTCTAACACGGTGGCCTGGCACAACAGAATCAGTTGTCAGGTGGCGACTCTAAATTTTCATGATTAATCCATCTCTTTGTCACTTTCCAAATTGGAAACCGCTTTTGGAGTTTTATTAAGCCTTTTTTATCCAAAAGGGTTTAGTAACGTCTCGACCACCGGAAAAGGAGGAGTGACAGCTCTGGCGACTCTGCTGGGGATGTAAATTCATTTTTGAGGGTTCGAGCTAGTACTTGATTGGTTGGCTTTTAAAATGTTTGGTTGAGTTTTATGTTTTCATTAGCTTTACTTACTTTTATTATGCTTTATGTTTTTGTTGCCTTTATGTTTTTGTTGCCTTTATGCTTTTATGTTTTGTCAAGTTTATTATGCTTCCATGTTTTTGTTATTTGCTAGTTACTTATGTGTTTACAGTTTTTGCTTTATGTGTTTATCGCTTTATAACTGTCATCATATGCATTGCCCGGTCATTTCTTTCTGCAACAAGTCCCGGAGCACACGTCGTGTGCATGAACTCTTTGTTGAGTCACCCTTAATTTTGGAGGGGAAGCCGACGGACGTATGGAGTGGGTGGAAAGCTTGAGCAGCCACCATCGACCATACGCTTTCTCGGACTGCCTCGTTAGCGAATCCAAAACTTAGGTCAGCCTTTAGGTCATTTTATCTACACCATATCATTTAGACCGAGCAGGGTTCCATCCCAGGCATCGTGTCCCTTGGTAGGAACCTTGTCCAAATTTTGTCAAAATGGGACCGTGGCCCAAATTGACGTTTAATCATCCTGTGTGCTAATTGTTGCATCTGTGAGGGTAAAAAGTTCATTTGGCAGACTGATATCTTGGAAAGAAGGGTGAAAATGAAACAAATGGGGCCTCACTGGTATTTTCTTTCTTTTCCGAAAAAAGAAGAAAAAAAAGAGAAAAGAAGAAAAAATCTAAAAAAAGAAAAGAAGATTTTACATTTTCTATCGTTTTTTCCAAGAATTCAAGAAAGGTCCAATGTTTTTGCATTATTCATCATTTTGCAAAAGACAAAGATATGTTTTTTTTAGTTTGCTGGATCTTCGCGAACTACGCGAACCTGATTCTCATCTTCCGGGCGGGATACGTAGGAATTTCACATAGGGTCCGGTCTTTCTAGTAAATCTTAGGTTCTTGGCTTCTGGGGTCGTAGCCAACTTTTGCAGGTTTAGCCATTTTGGGCCACATCGGCCATTCTTGCAAAATAGGGTTATTTTTGCAATAGTAGCTCAATCATAGTATCATGTCACTCTAAGGTCCGCCCATATCGGGTTTGCATCCCTAGCCACATTTGGCCATATCGGCCATTTTTGCAAATGGTCATTTCCACAAATAAAGACCATGATTGTCGGGATATTAGAGTCATGTAATCTTTAAATGGGGCTATTTCTCATGCTTAGGGGTCAACTTTGTCAAGTTTGCACTAATAGTCATTTTACGCCACTTAGGCCAATCTGCAAATATAGCCGAATTGTGTCTTGTATTTGTCCACCAAGGAATGTTGTGGTGTCATAGTAGTGTGCCAAGTCATTAACCATGTTCCCTTCATTCAGGTATGGACCCGCTGATTCGATCCAAAGTGCTGATGGTGGTAAAGATTCCTAAGAAATTGATCAAGTGGTGGAACATGTTTTCATCATTAGAGCAGCATGAGTTAATGCAGAAATTGGGTAAGTTCCCTTCTTGATATCACACCTTGCCCAGACTTAGTGGAGGCGATGCTGACCTACTAGAACCCGCAGAACATTACTTTCAAATTTGGGGAGTGTGAGATGACTCCTACCCTGGCAGAAATGTCCGGTCTCACCCGGTTAAGTTACATAGGCAAGAACATGATACTTCCCCGGGACCACTATAGGACAAGATTTCTCAACGACCTGGGTCTAAAAGATAACAAACATTTAAAGTGCCTTGAGCAGTCTTGGATATCCTTGGATTATTTGTTTGCTAGATTTGGACCACAAGATAGTTTTGACATCTTTTGGGATGAATTCTGCACAACCAAAACAAAGTGGCAAAGACATCGCCTCGAAGCTTTCAGCCTTGCCTTGTTGGGATTATTGGTTTTTTCATCAGATGAAAGAAACATTAGCACCCGTCTACAGTCGGTGGTAATGGCGCTATTTCATGAAAAGCAACACAAAACCGTTATCGTTGTGCCAATGATCTTAGCAGAGTTGTACCGAGCCCTAAGTGAAGTTAGGGGAGGTGTCAGGTATTTTGAGGGAAATAACCTTTTGCTACAATTAGTAAAATATATTGGCAGGAGCAGTTTAAGGATCCATTCTATTTAAATGTTTTAAGATTGTCTCATGGTGTCTTTATTTTCATGTCTTTCTAGGAATACTGAATCTTTTAAGTAGTGTCAAGGTCGGTCAAAGTGTAGTCAAGCATGTCGGGTCTTCCATCATCATACTTCTTATCAAAGGCTTTGATTGAAAATCCCGAATTTTATTTTTCCATCACTTTTTTGGTTTTATCGAGTTATTTTTGTGTCAAAGAAAGGGAAATGGTAAAAAGGGAAGGCAAGATTGAAATAATCGAATAGGGATGATGCCGTATGACCTTGCGACCCTCACAGTCATTTTAGAACCGTTATTTGCTGTTAGGTGCATTACACGTAATGTGATATTATTATCTGCTAAATGCCCTAACGCTAACATGTTGGTCTTGTGTTGTTGTTCTCTGTTATTTTCTAACTATTTTCAGGAAGGGGGTTAGTTTGTTGGCATCCTAGCAAGTCATCCATACAATACCCGGTCAAAACGCCAAACAGTCATGGCTAGCAAGGAAACAGACGCTGCAGTTGTAGACCCACCGAGAGAAATTGTTGAGTCAGAATCGGAATTGCAAGAGGAGGTTCGAAGGTTGAAACACCAGATGGCAGAAATGTATCAGGCATGGGTTAAGGGACACCCTCCACCCTCGTTCCCCACCAACTACACATAAAACCCTGCTTCCATTCCACCACTTTCTCAATCCCAGATGGCCAATATCATTGATCTTTTCCCACAACACGCACCTGGTTTCATCCCTTACCACAATTACCCCGGCACTTCAACCCAAACTTTTCATGCTCCACCAGCCAAAACAACTTCGTACCCTGCTCCGACAGCCGCTCCTATTTTTGTACCTCCTCCACAAACTACCCACCACCGATCCTCTAGTGAACCTGCATTTCCCGCCCCAGATACCCACTACCATACCCCGGAGCCTACTTTCAAAATACCAGATCATTACTCCTACACCCACCAATTTGAGCCTCATGTCGAAACTGACAAACCACCCAAGAATGCGGAGCAGGAGGAGATGTTTAGGAAGTTACAGAGTCTCGAGCAATCATTGAGAAACATGCAAGGACTGGGAAACCAGGTGAGTGTGGCCTATAAGGATCTATGTTTGTTTCCCGATATCTAACTACCTGCTGGATTTAAGATGCCCAAGTTCGACTTGTATAGCGGACACGGAGATCCTGTTGCCCATCTAAGAGGCCATTGCAGCAAAATGAGAGGTGTCGGAGGAAAAGATGAATTGCTGGTGGCCTACTTCAGCCAAAGTCTGAGTGGGGCAGCTCTAGAATGGTACACCCGCCAAGACAGTAACAGGTGGTACACTTGGGACGATATGGCTCAGGCCTTCGCCCGACATTTCCAATATAATATAGTCATTGTTCCAGACCGCCTATCTCTGACCAAGGTGGAAAAGAAACCTAGTGAAAGCTTTAGAGAATATGGTTTCTGATGGAGGGAAAAAGCTACACGAGTCAATCCTCCAATGGAAGAAGACGAGATGGTTAAGTACTTCCTCCAAGCTTTGGATCCCACTTACTATTGACATTTGATCTCAGCAATTGGTTAATCTTTCAACGACGTGGTAAAGATGGGAGAAATGGTGGAAGAAGGGCTTAAGTCGAGTAAGATTATGAGTTATTCTGCTATAAAAGCAACCACTCATGCAATCCAGAGGGGTACCGGAAGTTTGCTAGCTAAGAAGAAGAAGGAAGATGTCGCTATGGTTGTCTCCGGATCATGGCAGGGCCAGAGGGGTTCACCTCACCAATACACCCATCCTCGACCCCGATCTCAAACCTACACCCAAGCTCCATATAATACTTCTCAACATTACTTTTCCCCGCAAAACTCCCAAGATCTAGCCAGACCACCCCAATATTTTGTTCACCATGCACAGTCATATGCTCAACCCCCTCCTTACCCACAATGCCATGCCCCCGTTCCACAGAATACCTATCCACCTCCACAACCTTACCAAAATCTCAACGGTCCACATTTTCGACCAAGGCCAGATTATAGGAAAGAGAGAAAACAGCGGAAACAAACTTTTGCCCCGCTGGGAGAATCCTATGCCAGTCTATTCCAAAGGCTAAGGCAGTTGGACGTCCTGAGGCCAATTGAGTCAAAAATACCAAATTCCGCTCCAAAGAACCTTGATTATTCCCTAAGATGTGCTTATTATTCTGATGCCCTAGGTCATGACGTAGAAAAGTGTTGGCACCTGAAACGGGCCATCCAAGAGCTCATTGATACCAACCAAATTGTAGTCCAAAACCCAGACACTCCAAACATCAACCAAAACCCTCTGCCTGCCCATGAAGAGACACATATTATTGAAGTAGTTTACAAAGACGGGAAACCCAAGAAGTCTTATAAGTCCGTCATGATGATTCGGGCCAGTGAAAACGATTTGGTTAAGGGTCCAGACTCTACCAAAGCAAAGCCCGTGACAGTCGAACGGGCGACAGAAAAGCCGAGCCCGCTCAATTTGAAACCACCAATTTTGGTCGTGAAAGGGATGTCAAAAGATGTTGAAGCTAGTCCAGAAAACTCAAGAGTGATAGTGCCAGGATTCCCAGTAAGCCTGTCATGGTTGTGATAGGGGCCCCTATTACCCCTATCATCATTAAACCTATAACCCAGCTGCCGGTGGTTGATACCAAGGCTGTTCCGTGGAATTACAAGCGAGTGATAGTGACCTACAAAGGAAAGGAAGTGGAAGAAGAAGTAAATGAAGCTGGAGGATTGACTCGTTCTGGGAGATGTTTCGCCCTAGAAGAATTGAGGAAAGCCAAGCCATGCAAAGATAGTCAAATGCTAGTGAAGAAGCAGGTTACCGAAGAAGAGGCTAAGGAGTTCTTGAAGAAGATGAAAGGCCAGACTATTCCATTATAGAGCAATTGAGGAAAACACCAGCTCAAATTTCTCTTTTGTCCTTGTTGATACACTCATATGAACATCGCAGGGTCTTAATGAAGATTTTAAATGAGGCGCATGTTCCTGATAAGATCACAGTAAACCATTTGGAAAAGATAGCTGGCAAGATCTTCGAAGCAAACAGGATCACTTTCTCGGATGACGAACTTCCTATTGAAGGTACATAACACAACCGAGCTCTTTATCTTACAGTGAAGTGCGAAGATGCTGTCGTCTCGAGGGTTTTAGTTGAAAATGGCTCTAGCGCAAATATTTGTCCTCTGTCTACCCTGCAAAAATTGAAGATCGGCACCGAAAGGATCCGCTTGAACAACGTGTGTGTTCGAGGCTTTGATGGAGGAGGTAAAGATTCGGTTGGAGACATAATGCTCGAATTGTCAATAGGGCCAGTTGAGTTCACCATGGAATTTCAAGTGTTAGATGTAGCTGTCTCCTACAATATGCTATTGGGAAGGCCTTGGATACATGCCGCTAAGGCAGTCCCGTCCTCTCTACATCAAATGGCTAAGTTCGAATGGGACAGGTAGGAAATAGTTGTGCACGGTGAGGAAGATTTGGCAGCTTGCAATGACACAATTGTTCCGTTTGCTGAAGCTGAAGATGATAAGGGACCTTGGGTCTTTCAAACTTTTGAGACGGTGTCTGTTGATAAGATCACTGAAGGCAAATGCATTCCGGGTCCCAAGCTGTCCTCCGCATCTGTCATGGTCGCAAATGAAATGTTGAAGAATGGTTTTATGCCGGGCAAGGGTCTGGGATCATCTCTGCAAGGTATTGCGCATCCAATATGCCCCAATGGAAATTATAGTACGTTTGGTTTGGGATTCACGCCCACAGAAAAGGACATAAAAAGGTTTAAGAATCCAAGAAAGAAGGAATGGACATTATCCAAGCCAATCCCACACATCTCCAAGTCTTTTGTCAAACCAGGAGCCGAAAAATCTCCAACCTCCTTAATCCTAGAACCTGTGGTCGATGTTGATGAAGAGATGGTCAAGAGGTTCCAAAGTCTTTTCAAAGAGGTCAACATGGTAGAGATTGGTGAAGGCTCTAGCGAGGCAGATGTGCAATTTGTTAGCCCGAACGTGAAGCTTAGCAATTGGGAACTTACTCCCCTCCCCACCAGGAAGGAGTTTTGGTAGATTGCTTTATTTCTTTTCCTGTTATCTAAGTCGTTCCAGGGTTGTTATCCGGATCTTTTTAAGTTTTGTTTATCTTGACGCTCAGACCTTTCTATCCTTTTACTTTCAATGAAATGCAATTTCCCGTTTCCCATTATTCTTAATAGTGTTTTATTTTTGTTTCTTTTGTACAGTTCTTTTTGTGCTGGTTGCAGTGACATGACATGCATGAGAAATTTTCAGCCGAGTTCTAAAAGCCAATCTAATTCTAAAATAACAATCCAAGAAGTAGAGTATGATGATGAAATAGAATATGATGAAGAAGCTGCATTTGAACAAATCAGCAAAGAGCTAAAACAATTTGAAGAAAAACCAAAACCAAATTTGAGTGAGACTGAAGCGATCAATTTAGGGGACCCAGATGATGTTAGGGAAACCAAGATAAGTGTGCATCTAGAACCGCAAGCGAAGGAGGAAATAATCAAAACATTGTTCGAATTCAGAGATGTCTTTGCTTGGTCTTATGAATAGATGCCGGGTTTGAGCACTGATCTGGTAGTTCATAAATTACCAACTGATCCAGCATGTCTCGCCGTCAAGCAAAAGTTGCAAAAGTTCAAGCCTGATATGAGTATGAAGATCAAAGAAGAAATCACAAAGCAGCTTACTGCAAAGGTCATTCGGGTCACTCGATATCCCACTTGGTTAGCCAACGTTGTGCCAGTGCCAAAGAAGGATGGCAAGACCAGGGTCTGCGTTGATTACCGTGATCTCAACAAACCAAGCCCAAAGGATGATTTTCCAGTGCCGAACATTCACATTCTGATCAACAATTGTGCCAAGCATGAGATTGGGTCTGTTGTAGACTGTTACGCAGGGTATCATCAGATCTTGATGGACGAAGAAGATGCAGAAAAAATAGCATTCATCACGCCATAGGGAACGTATTGTTATCGGGTAATGCATTTGGTTTGAAGAATGCTGGAACAACTTACATGAGAGCAATGACCATTATGTTTCATTGACATGATACATAAAGCAATTGAGGTTTATGTAGATGATGTGATCATAAAGTCAAAAAAGCAGTCTGACCATGCCAAAGATCTGAGAAAGTTTTTCCAAAGGCTCCGCAGGTACAATCTCAAGCTCAATCCAGCTAAATGTGCATTTGGTGTCCCGTCTGGGAAACTGCTGGGATTCGTGGTCAGTCGACGCGGTATCGAGTTGGACCCGTCAAAGATCAAAGCCATTCAAGAATTACCGCCGCCAAAGAACAAAATAGAGGTGATGAGCCTGCTTGGAAGGTTAAATTACATCAGTAGATTTATTGCTCAACTCACGACAACCTGTGAGCCCATTTTTAAGATGCTGAAGAAGAATGCTGCAGCCCAGTGGACTGACGAGTGTCAAGAAGCATTTGATAAGATCAAGAGGTACTTGTCAAACCCACCTGTGCTGGTCCCACCAGAGCCGGGGAGACCTCTAATTCTTTATTTGACAGTCTTGGACAATTCTTTTGGTTGTGTGTTGGGTCAACATGATATCACAGGAAAGAAGGAGCAAGCAATCTACTATCTTAGAAAGAAGTTCACTCCCTATGAGATCAAGTACACTCTGCTTGAGAGGACATGTTGCACCTTGACTTGAGTGGCACAAAAGCTGAAGCATTATCTGTCCTCCCACACTACTTACCTCATTTCTCGCATGGATCCTCTGAAGTATATTTTTCAAAAGCCTATGCCCACGGGAAGACTTGCAAAGCGCCAGATTCTACTCACAGAGTTTGATATCATCTATGTCACTCGGACCACGATGAAAGCCCAAGACTTGTCCGACCACTTAGCCGAGAATCCGGTGGACGACGAGTATGAACCATTAAAGACATATTTTCCTGATGAAGAGGTTATGTGTGTTGACGAGATTGACCACAATGAAAAGCCAGGTTGGAAAATTTTATTCGATGGAGCTGCTAACATGAAAGGAGTCGGAATAGGGGCTGTACTTATCTCTGAAACAGGGCAACATTACCCGGTAACAGCCCAGCTTCGACTCTGTTGCACCGACAACATGGCTGAGTACGAAGCATGCATTATGGGTTTAAGGTTAGCTATAGACATGGGAATCCAGGAAATACTTGTTCTGGGAGATTCAGATTTGCTGGTCCACCAGATTCAAGGAGAATGAGAAACTCGAGATTTGAAGCTCATACTTTACTGATAGTACTTGTATGATCTTTATCAACGCTTCAGGTCAGTTGAATTTAAACATATTCCCAGGATTCATAACGAGATTGCTGATGCCTTGGCCACCCTAGCGTCAATGTTACATCACCCCGACAAGGTTTATGTCGACCCCATACATATCCAAGTTCATGATCAACATGCTTATTGTAATGTGGTAGAAGAGGAAATCGATGGTGAGCCCTGGTTCCATGATATCAAGGAATACATCAGGTTAGGGGTATATTCGGTATATGCTACAAGTGACCAAAAGAGAACCATTCGACGTAGTATGGCCAGTGGATTTTTCTTGAACGGAGGAATCTTGTACAAGAGGACTCCAGATTTAGGATTGCTGAGGTGCGTAGATGCTAAAGAGGCTTCAATCATCATAGCCGAAGTACATTCTGGAGTTTGCGGTCCACATATGAATGGGCATGTATTGGCAAAGAAGATACTTCGAGCAGGTTATTATTGGCTCACCATGGAACGGGATTGTATCAGTTTTGTTCGCAAGTGTCATCAGTGCTAGGTACACGGTGATCTGATTCATTCTCCTCCATCTGAATTGCATACAATGTCTGCACCCTGGCCCTTTGTTGCTTGGGGTATGGATGTTATTGGGCCAATTGAGCCGGCAGCGTCAAACGGGCACAGGTTTATTCTGGTGGCTATTGATTACTTTACCAAGTGGGTCGAAGTTGTGACTTTCAAGGCCATAACCAAGAAGGCAGTGGTGGATTTTGTTCATTCGAACATCATTTGCCGGTTCGGAATTCCAAAGTTGATCATCACAGACAAAGCTGCTAATATCAACAACCATCTGATGAAAGAGGTATGCCAACAATTCAAGATTGTGCATCGAAATTCCACCCTGTATCGCCCTAAGGCAAATGGAGCTGTTGAGGCTGCCAACAAGAACATAAAGAAGATACTTCGTAAGATGGTTTAGGATTCTCGGCAGTGGCATGAAAAGTTGCCTTTTGCATTATTGGGCTATCACACCACTGTTCGCACCTCAGTGGGTGCAACCTTATCTGCTGGTATATGGAACTGAGGCAGTTATACCTGCGGAAGTTGAGATTCCATCCCTTCGGATCATTGAAGAAGCCAAAATTGATGATAACGAGTGGGTCAAAACCCGGCTCGAGCAGTTGAGTCTGATTGATGAGAAAAGATTGGCTGCTGTATGTCATGGCCAACTGTATTAGAAAAGAATGGCTAAAGCATACAACAAAAAGGTGCGTCCCCGGAAATTTGAAGTGGGCCAGATGGTATTGAAACGTATTCTTCCTCACCAGGTGGAAGTTAAGGGCAAATTCGCACCAAACTGGCAGGGACCCTTCGTTGTGACGAGAGTGTTGTCTAATGGTGCCTTGTATTTAGCAGACATAGAAGGCAAATGTGTAGATATGACTATCAACTCTGACGCCGTTAAAAGGTATTATGTATGATCTCTTTGCTCATTTTTAATTGTATCTTGTATTTTGCATGTTCAAAGTTGAAATGACGAAGGCATTTTGTTCTGCTATCCAAACACTTTCATCATTTGCCTGCCCTTTTGAGCCTTACTTATTTTCTTTCACATCCCTCTTTTGGAATCAGTAGCAGAAAAGAGAAGAAAGAAAGAAAAGAAAAGAAAAAAAAAGAAGAAAAGAAATCGAAAAAAAAAAGAGAAGAAAAGAAAAGAAAGAAAAGAAAGAAAAAAAAAAGAAGAAAAGAAATTGAAAAAAAAATAGAAGAAAAAAAAAAGAGAAAAGAAAGAAAAAAGAAGAAGAAGAAGAAGAAAGGAACAAACAAACAAAAGGAAAAGGGAAAAATGTTTGAACTACGTTCAACTTGATTCCTTTAAAGGATATGTAGGCTCCCTTATGGTTCGGTCTCATCAAAATAAAAATTAAATTTCCCCAGCCCAGAAGGAACCGGGGCAGAAATTTCAGATGCGAAAGATCTGATTCCAAAAGTTATAATTTTACCCCTATTTCCTCCTGAATTATTTTGAGCCTTCATGCCACCCTTTCTTTCTAACCCTGTCCAAAAGCCTACATTACGGTCCAAAGGAAGCCCTTCCAATCAATCTTTGAGGATGCCGAGCCTAGCAAGGTAGAGACATGATTTTGCATCAAGGGCAACACTCCACTCATGAGATGAGAGAAAATATAAAATGAGAGACTCTTATTGGTGAAAACCCTCACGGGCACCGTATGGCGAGGGTGCGGCGTGAGAAATTTAAAATGAGAGAGTCTTATCGGTGAAAACCCTCACGGGCACCGTAAGGCGATGGTGAGCTTAGAGAAATTCAAAATGAGAGAGTCTTATTGGTGAAAACCCTCACGGGCACCATAAGGCGATGGCGAGCTGAAAGTGAAACAAATGAGAAAAGCTGGGTGGTGAAAATTCCCGGGACTCTACAAGTCGAGTAGATTCGCAACTTTACAGAGAAAGTGGGTCAGTGAAAAGCCGGTTTCTGAGGTATGAAGTCATGTCATGGGCCGAACATGATTGGTTGGACGAACTGGGCTAATCAATCCGAAATGCATGTCATGATCATTGGAGCTGGCTATCTCCCTCAGATAAGTCTTTCTTTCCTAAATTTCCTTCATCTATCTTCAAGTTTCCTTTTGTTCCTTTTGTCCAAAATCATTATTTCCTTCGAATTAGCCCATGCTGAATAAGCAGGAAAGGATTTCAAAGTTTACTACCAACTTCTAAATTGCACAAAGCTAAACTTGGTCAAGCGCATCACAAGGGACGTAATTTAGAATGAGCGGTATGTAGACAACCGAAGTTAGGCAACAAGGTGATTCTTGAGTTTTGAGAAAATACAAGGATGCAGCAGCATCTAGAATGAAAATGCAATGCAACATAGCCGCTGATCAGGATGAAGCACGGCAGTCAGCAGAAATAGATCCCCAGCAAGAGTTAAAACTTGAACATATTCCCCAGCCGAGGCAGACCCTCAGCAATGACGCCACAAACTAACCACCACATTTGTCAAACTAACAAATTTTATTTGTTTGAAACAGGAAGCTTGAAAATCTGTCAATCCACAAAGCCCTCTTGTAAAGAAGACAGGGCTCGGGAGGCAAGGGTTTCTATTCAAGAATTCCCGGGCAAAGAGCATGGTTTAAGTAAATTATTTTTTCAATTTTCAGGACCCTCCTAGATAATGGGATTTAATTATAGTTTTCAGGACCCTCCTGGATAATGAGATTTAATTTTAGTTTCAGGACCTTCCTGGATAATGGAATTAATTTTAGTTTCAGGACCCTCCTGAATAATGGAATTAATTTTAGTTTCAGGACCCTCCTGGATAATGGGATTTAATTTTAGTTTCAGGACCCTCCTGGATAATGGGATTTAATTTTAGTTTCAGGACCCTCCTGAATAATGGGATTAATTTTTAGTTTTCAGGACCCTCCTGGATAATGGGATTTAATTTTTAGTTTTCAGGACCCTCTTGGATAATGGAATTTAATTTTGGAGAGAAAAAGGACCCATTTACAGTCATCTTCTTCCCAAAAAAAAAAAAAAACCAGAACAGAAACAGAGAGAATTGAAATGACCAAATTTGAAAGATAGAGTTTGATATCGTTTTTTATTTCAGTTTGAAGTTCCGAAAACAAAGAAAAACCAGAAAGAGAGACCAAAGTCACTTTCAATCTTCTTCTCAAAAACCTCAAAAAACAATAGAAACAAAAACAGAGGAGCATATACTTCTACTACGTTTAATTTCGATTTTGGTAGAATTGAATATTGGAGTTTTGATTCAAGCTGCCAGTTCGAGCTTCCGGTCGAGGTTTGCTGCTCTGTAGCTGATATTGATTCTCAAAACTAGGAGGGATTCTCTACCAGGTCCATCTCTTGGCTCTTGTTTATTTTATTTGGATGAATAAAATATGAACAAAGCCTTGAATGTTTATGTTCTAGATTAATAACTTTATGAATCAATATGTATAATTCACGCTTGTGAAATAGGGTGAAATAATTGAAGCCAAACATCATACGCTAGCTAAAATCGAAACCAAAACATGGAAGTAACCTGCGTCAATGTCGACTTTGCGACCGCATAACCGCTATGCGGTTCATTTTTGCGTTTGGGACAGACTTTGCGACCGCATAATTGATATGCGGTTCGCATTTCTGGCTTGATCGTCGCATTCTTGACACTAAAGTTTTGCCCAGAACTCTGCTTCAATTTGCGATCCTGGCGGGAGATTTGCGGTTCGCATACACGATCTGCTATCGCATATGCGATAGCATTCGCAATATTGGGCATGGCCTAAGACCCTGTTCCAATCTGCGGCTCTTCGCGTGCAGTATGTGGTTCGCATACATGATATGCAACCGCACATTCCCCATCTGCGATGATATCTCATCTCTTGCTTGTTTTCCTTTGCGATGTCTCGGACCGGATTTGGATAAATGCATGAAATAAAACATTGGAAGAACAAGACCATGAACTGAACTTTAATTTCTTCTTTATTCTTAGATCCCATTTTTATTTCGTTATATTGCTCGCTAGTAGCATGTTTTAGGCCGACCACATATGGGTAGGCAATACTAGGACGTCTTGTTAACTTTTGAGGCGAGAGGTCATTCCTTAGTTAAATTTATCCGGGGAATGCCCCGAAAGACTTATGTATTTTGATATTCAGGGGGATGCCCCGAGGCATTTGTAAATATAGAGCGAAAGTAGAACTACTAGTATCCTAGTTATGTTTTTCTCTTTTTGTTAGGTGGGAATGACCTCAAACCTCCTGTTTTTTTTTTGTTTTTTACTCAACTCAAATGTATTAAAAGCCAATTTGATCAAGTACGCAATCGTGACTTTTACGGGACTTGGGGAATGCCTAACACCTTATCCCCGAGTCAAATGAACCCCCTTACCCAAAACTGTGGTGAGAACTTAGTTTTGAATCTAAGTTCTATAATGGTGGCCTCGCACACCAGAATCGCTTGTCAGGTGGAGACTCTAAACTTTCATGATTTATCCATCTTTTTATCACTTCCAAAATTGAAAACACCTTGTAAAAAAGAAGGGTGACACCATACACTATATTTAATTAATTAGTAATGCCAAGTCAATAGTTAAAAATATCGATGATATTCTTTTGAGGATAAGCCTATTAAATTTATAGTTATTTTGGTAAAATAAATAGAATAGATCTCTAATTAGATTCTACATCTGCATTTGGTGTTTCTCCCAAGTGTAATCGCGTCATTCATGACAAACACTCAGCGGACTTAAATCTACTTTAAATGTGTTTTTTTTTAATGAACTAAGTTACTATTATGCAATCTTATGGTTTATTTGATGTTGAGGAGTAGTAGTTATGTGTTGAAGCTGAGATTTTTTTCAAAGTGATTTAGTTAAGTTTAATAAAAAATCGAATATGGTTCAAGTCAGATATTTTGTTTCTTAATGTTAATGAATAGACGTGCTTTCTTTTCTTTTATGTTTGATTTATGATACTAGGAAAAGCTAATAATATTAGTTGACCAAAATAAGTCTTAAAATATTTTTACAAAAGACAATTATTTGGTGGATAAAATTGTAATATTCCAATGCCATACTAATCCCATTTGGACAATAACACTGTACCGTAGAATGAATTTGGATAGACTTTCAACTCTTTGTTTGAATAGGAAAAATTCTTCGTCGGACTTCTTTATTTTTTTTGTCTATTAAATAAAACTTATTTCACACTTAATTATTATCGTGTCTTGCTATATCACTATGCAACTTGCGTGAAGATTATTATTCTCAATCTGTTTTTTTTTTTTTTCCACCAAAGTAATTATCACTTGCTGTAAAATCTCTACTAATTACCAGTATGGACACAATATCTCAAATTGTTGAAAATTAAATTTGAAAATTGATTGTTTAGAAGTCCATACAAATTCATATTAGTAAATATTTTAGTGAAATTCATATATGTTTTATACATTAGATAATGTTTAACTAATGTAAAAAAGACGTTAACGCCAAATGGTCTTAGCTAAATTACGATTTTTACAAAATGGCCGGTTGAAGATAGAAATGCAATCACTACTTATTTGTACAAATAATATTTAAATATAAAAATGACGGAATAATGGAGGGAATTGAACTTCCAAAATCATAGATATATGTTAATACCTTTTTCTTTGTTTTCTTATTTATTTTATAACTATATATATAATTATTTATAGAAGTTTCTAAAAGAATGTATTCACAACGAAAGGGGTATTTTGATACGGATTAATACATGTTGGAGTTTATTTTCTACTTCACTAGATACTACATAATACTTGATTAACAATGTAAATAATTTTTTTTATTTATAAATTATCGTTTTTTCACAACTAATCTTAATACTAATTTACTGGTGAATTCAGCTTTATGTGGTTATTTGTATCTTACTAGATAGCCTCAAAATGAAAATGAGATATTTCCTGAAAAAGATCCATGCATGAAGAATGATCGATGTAAGAACTACTAACTTCGACTATGTAGTAATACATCAATACAAGAAATGAATGGATACAGTATTTATACGAGAAGCCATAGTGAATAAAAGTGCAAATGTTCGTGGCAAGATATTAAATAATCAACAAGTTGTGTAATATGTCATCTAAAAATAAAATGGATGTTGGTTCACTTGGTCACAAATTTTAAGGCACTGGATATTGTGTTCTGCTCCTCCAATTTAGGGGCGTGACATAAGATAACCATCACACATATGTTAAATGTCACGATTCAAAATCGTTATAAGTCGTGATGGCATCCAACGTCGTCATTAAGAAAGTCAACGGTGAACTATCACATTAATTGTTCATTTTATTACTTTGAAATCATAAATTTTAATAAGGAAGGAAATTTACACTTTTAAATTCACGAAAACGTACAAAATTAGTAGTTTATAAAAGCAACGAACGGCGATGATAATATACAGAATCGTAAGCAGCAACTAGTATATCCCAAAACCCGGTATCACAAGTGCACGAGCATTTACTAAGGAGTACAATAATAATAAAATATCTGTCTGAAATGTTAATAAGACAGGACAAGGTGAATAGTACGATGGAGACTCTGTAGACTGTGAAGCGTAGCTTGGAATGCAGCTCACATAAAGTCTCCTACACAGCTACGCCTACACGCCAGGATGATCACCAAGTGAACCTGTCAGATCCTGCACATTTAATGCAAAAATGCAGCATGAGTACGTAAATCAACGCGTACCTAGTAAGTATCTAGCCTAATCCTGGAGAAGTAGCGACGAGGGGTCGACGCCGACACTTACTGGAGGTCCAATAAAGCAGTATGCTGAATCCTAAACTGATATGAAGCACAATAGTAATAGTAGGATGAAGCGGTAGCCAGCATAATCTTAAAATAATTCCTTTTAATAATATAAACTTCTCAATCTCGTATCCTATTGATGTGCCGGGTAATTTCGGCATATTTTGATACTATTTGCTTAAAGTTTAACTTGTTTTACTTGTTAATTATCACGATACTTACGTAATTTTAGTGTACTTGCAGTGTATTGAGTGAAGGAATCCAGAAGTATGAAAAAGAAGTCAAAAAGCCAGCTAAAGACAAGAAAAGAGGTCAGGAGCTTCGCAGATGTAAATATGCGATCGCAGAACAGATATGCGAGTCGCATACTCTACAGGTAGATCGCAGATGAAGACAGAACTTTAGGCAAACTTTCAGGTTGAGAATGAGGTCGCAAAAGTGACCGCAAAACAGGAATGCGAACCGCGAATTGGCCTGGTGGAATCGCAAGCATGAACAGAGTTCTGGGTGAAAGTTAGTGTGAAGAATGTGATCGCATTCTGCGATCGCATAGTCAGCATGCGAACCGCAAATCCAGATGCGACGAGAGCAAAACTGGCTGGTGTGATTTGTGACGGATGATGAAGATTTGCGAACCACATTCCTGTTCTGCGACAGAAATGCGGTTCGCATTAGTTCAACGAGGGCAAAGCTGACCGACATTCGCCTCGGGTTTTGGGCCTCTATAAATAGGTTTTATAGGATTTTGTGAAGGTATTCTTGTCAAATCTTAGAGTACAAAGTACGGATTTAATTGGTTTCGAATTCTTAGAAGCTTTTGGTGATCAAAAACCCTCTATTTTTGTAAGATGATATCAGTTACTTTTTCTTGTTCTTTAATTCTCAGCATGTGTAGCTAAACTTAAACGCTGAGGTTGTGAACCCTAGATGAGTAGAATGTTATTGAGAGTTTGATATTGAATCCAATTTCGCAAGAAGCGTGATATTTATTTATTTCTCGTTCTTCAATTAATCGTTGGTGGTTGCAAACATTAACGAATGCCAGTTAACGCTATCTTATCTTGGAAAAGTGAGATAGAGTTTGGTAGCAATAAATAACAGAAATTCAAGGCTTTAAACCTTGTTTAACGAAATCACTTAGGAATAAGTAGATTTTAATTTGGCGACTAATTGGTTATTCTTAAGATCGACTCTTTTGTATTCGGGAGAATCGTAAGAGGATACATTATCCGAATATTGGGAAATATTTGATAAGTACATTAAACACCAATTGCATATCAAGAACGGAATTCAATATCAATATCAAGAACATTCTACTACATTAAGGGGGACACAACCTTGGTTTCTTAAAATTCATAGTTCTCACTTTTAAACTATTCTTAAACATTAGTTCTCAGTTTTCCTTTCTTACATATTAAACACTTCTTAATTTTATTTGGCTACTTGATAGAATTACGACTAAGTAAAGTATTACATTAATTGGACAATAGTTTCACGCCTATTCCCTGTGGGATTCGACCCCAACCTCGTTGGGTTACTATATTTGACATCGATCGCTTACACTATTGTTAAGGTGTAATTTGAGCGAATCAAATTTTAGCGCCGTTGCCGGGGAATTCCGTTTTGAAATTTCTAATTAGTGTATACTTTACTATAAGTCTAATTCCACTTGATTGTGCGTTGTTTGTTTTTTTGTTTTGATTGTTGTAGACAGGAAGATATGGTAGACCGTGAAGAGGATGTGGAGGTGGAGCAGGAAGAAAATCCTTTTGCTGATATTGAAGAATATATAAAGGATACAAACGCTATAGTACCTCCAGCTATAGGTGCTGCTACGTTCAAGGTAGAACATGGGCTAATTCTAATGTTAAAAGCGGAATGATACTTCAGAAACTCTACTGATGACGATCCAACACAGCACCTCAGGAACTTTTTGGGTGTTTGTGCGACGCACAAGCAAAACAATGTCTCTAACGATGCATTAAGGCTGAGATGCTTTAAGTACTCGTTAGCTGGAGATGCAAGGAAATGGCTTCAAAACCTTCCTCCAAATTCCATCCGTTCATGGCCTGAACTGGTTCGGGCATTCTTGTCAAAGTGGTTTCCGCAAAGCAAGAAATCTGAGCTCCGAGACAACGCGAGAGAATTCATAAGGGAAGCACAAATTATTCCGCGGATTCTTAAGTAGCTCGTCACATCTCTACAATAGCGAGTCTATCACCCTATGCAAGTCTAGTCTCAAGTCGTAACGCGAAATAAAGGAATTAAACGAGCAAAGACGACTCAAATAGTACAATTATAGCATGGCGTGAATCTAAGTCTACCTCGACATAATCAAGAATTCTAGCATGCGCACAGACACTCGTCACCTCATATGTGCGTAGCTCCCACAACATGTAGCACATAAGAATATAACACCTACCGGGTAAATTTCCCCTCACAGGGTTAAACAAGAGACTTTTCTCGCTCCGAAGTTCCATAACCGGCTCCAACGCCACTCTAACACCTCAAATCGATGCCCGTCGCTTCAAAACTAGTCAAACAATGTGCAAACTAATAAAAATGTATTCTAATACTCGTAATAAAAAAATTATAACAATTTCCAACTCCGCTCGAAAAGTCAATAAATTCAACCCTCGGGCCACGTACCCGGAACCCGATAAAACTCACAAAATCCAATAACCTATTCCGATACAAGTTCAACCATGTCAATTTTATCAAATTCCGATAATGAATCGACCTCCAAATCTTCATTTTTTTCATTTTTGAAAGATTTGCCAAAAATCTCGTTTTCTTCCAATTGATTACTAATAATTGATGAATATAACCAAAGAATCATAAAATATAATCACTTTCGGATATAGAACACTTACCCAAGTCAAAGTCGTGAAGAACTCCTCAAAATCGCCCAAAAATCGAGCTCTAAAATCCAAAACGAAAATGGAAAAATGACCAAGTTTTGATCCTTAAGTCTTCTAACCAGGTTCGCATTAGCAAATGAACAGCGCCTCACCAGAAACCAGCAAACCCAAACTTCTCCGAAATGATCCGAAACCACCCCTAAACTCATCTGGAACCTCCCGGATACAAACCATATATGAATTTTAATCATAAAACACGCTACCGACTCGCGCACTCAAAACACTGAAAAGAGGTCGTCTTGACCCGATATTCACCATAGTCAAACTCCAAAATTCTTAACTTTACTATTCTCTCAACCAGTGATCCAAAATACACCCAAGCCCTCGGGACTCCGTCAAATCATACCAACAAGTCCCAAAACATGAGACAAATTTAGTCGAGGCCTCATATCACATCAAACAACGCCGAAACTACAAATCAAATTATGAGTTATGAAATTTCCAAATTCTATAATTTGTGCCAAAGCATATCAAATCAATCCGGAATGACTTTAAAATTTGCACACAAGTCATAAATGACATAATGGACATGTTCCAATTTCTGGAATCGAAATCCGAGCTCGATATCAACCAAGTCAGCTTCCGGTCAAATTTATGAATATTTCAAAACTTCAACTTTCCAACTTTTCGCCAAAATGTGCTGAATTGTCCTACGGACTTTCAAATCCAAAGACGGACATACGTCTATGTCCAAAATCACCATAAGAAGCTATTGAATTTATAAAAAATTCTATTCCGGAGTCGTTTGCTCAAAAGTCAAACCTCGGTCAACTTTCCTAATTTAAAGCTTTCGCATTGAGAATTTTCCTTTCGAAACAACTCCGAACTTTCCGAAATTCAATTCCAACTACATGTACAAGTCATAAAATGTGAAGTGAAGCTACTCGAGGCCTCAAACCGCCGAATGAAGCGCTAAAGCTCAAAACGACCGATCGGGTCATTACGCTCTCCCCCACTTAAGCATGCGTTCATCCTCGAACGTGCTAAGAATTGCCCCGGACTGTTCAACACCTTGTGCACCTACCCGTGCCACCACCACTCAGTTGAGCACATTAGCTTGAGCTAGACTGAAGATCCTCCATTTTATTTAGTTAATAAGCCTTAGAACCAAATTCCAACCTCCGAATTTCTCAACAAGACCTGATTCCAGCATACGAACACCGTATCAATCCCCACGCGCTGAACCCACACAAGATCATGCACTGATGCAGAACTCACACAACACACGGCATAACTCATTTGCCCATGGTAACCTCCTCCAAGCACTACAACCGCAAATTCCTGACTCGATGCTCGTAGTATACCTTATAACACATATAAGCCCGGTCTCAATCCTCACAATACTGCAATGATGAAAGGGATGCGCAAGAACTCGTAATCATCTGCTAGATAAATAACTCACAAACTCCTTCGCTCAATAAGAAATCTTGCCTCATTCTGAACTGAATAGTGACATTTTCCCTCTAATATACCTTATATAAATCTGATTGCACTGATTTCAAGTACAATAATCTCGTCTCACCCAGTATAAGCTGCTCGGGCAATAAGCCAACTCAAACACCGCCAAAAATCTCATATGACGCCATCAATGCGCTAACAAGCTATAAACTCGAATGTGATACCTAAGGAAAAACGAACTCTGGAAAAGAACAACTCAGCCCGCGTAACAAATAAAAAGGTCGAACAGATGTTATGAACCCTCCTCTGAAAATGAGGAACAAAATACACAAAAATAAGTATAGGGAACCGTACTTAACATCTCACTATTGCGGCATGCAACCCGATCCACACATGATACCGTTGCGACGTGCAACCCAATTCAAACATACACCGTTGCGCCGTGCAACTCGATCCACGCAACATACCCGTGGCGGCGTGCCACCCGATCCACACATTACAACAAATAAGGAAATAACCATCAATCCATAATGCTTATACCTGCGAAATACCCGAATATCGACCACAAGCACGGCAAGTGCAAAAATAAAACCCTGGGCAAACGGATAGCACTATGCGCTACAAAAATCGAGCTCGGCTAAGGTGGAATAACGATAAGCTACACAGGACCACGACACATGTGCGAATAATCAGGCCATCTCAAAATCCACATGGCAAAATAGAGTATTACAGAGAATAGCTGACGACAGGAATAACACGCAACACCAGAAGACTCGTCCATAAGCAGTGCTATGCTTAATGAACAAATCTGACCTGATCTGATATAGAGCACACATCCACATTAAGTCTGCTAGCGGACCTCAAGCCAATTCTGATAATCCCATACCGGGCCACCAACCTTCCAAGGATTCATAATGACCCTACTCATGACATATAAGAACAACAATCAAATCAGAAACAAACTCCCACAGTCCACAACTAGAAGAACAAAGCGCCTCTCAGTCATAACCTCTCCCATTGGCGACAGTACCAAAATCTCCATACATGTTTTAAATCTCTAACAATCGAATGACTAACACGCCACACTTATTCGATCTTCCCGTGGGATATAGTCCCACAACCTTCCGCACCAGATAGTAAAATTTGAACATTAATGGCCGTCGACAATGTTATTTCTATAATATTGGCCAAGCATCCGCATTTCAATACCCAACACTTCTACCACAAAACATACCATCCTCAGGCTGCCCAAAAATAGTGCCAGCGTACTCTGAACATCTGAAATCCTCCCCCGCTCCTTCGAGCTCATGACATTCTCATCAACACCAAATCGCAACCTTGATCCTCAACTTCCAATTTCCATGCCGCTCACTGCACCTAACGTGCTGCTACGCGAGAATCCCAGAGCTTCCTCATAACCTCTGAGCTACTAGTAAAACAAAAAACTTCATTGGCTAGAAACCTTTTACTTAACTTATTTAAAAAGAACCATTGCAATATGCAACTGAGTTCCCCTAACCGTAGAAAATACAAACATCAAGTCGTGATCTAAACCGCCATAACTCTTCCGGGATCCATTTACACATAACAAGGCCATTTGAATCAAATACCTCCCAAATCAATCAAATTATGGTGGCTGTCAAACCCGCACGTACAGCCACAAACCATCTGTATAACTTAACACGCTGAATGAACTGATCATTGCCACAATCATGCTGATTCAAACCATTACTAACTGACCTCACTTCTTCCAATTTGCTCTTAACTTGCCTTAGAAATAATAATAGACCCATTCGAAAACATTAACTAAACTCAACAACACTCATCTCGAGTGACCCAATTCACGAGACCACATCGTCTCAATACCCATGAACCAACTCATACTCTCCTCACACACACCATAGCATCTCCAACTGGTACACCTTTTCTGAAAGACCTTCTGCGAACCCGAAACTGTTTCTCCCACTTCTCTAATACTGCCCCCCAGAATCGATGATAACATAGAAAATTCCCCAAGTATTCTTCACACTCTGCTATAAAATCCTGGTCTTCAGTCATATATCAAACCCAAAAGTCCTCAGACTCCGCTCCTACATTCTTGAACCCATTGGAGCCACTATTGAGGGTCACCCACTCTGACTTGGTCCCAAATATAAAACCAAACTCTAGTACGTTGTTAGCACCCGAACACTCCCAAGAAGCAACCAGATGCCCTTTTTTCTCGTACATCACATCCACAAGAAGCATAAACTCTGAGTCTCCCCAAAATCTGCACATGAATCGATCAGGTGAAATATAGCACACATTCATCAAGTTCTTTGTTCGAATTGCCCCCGATGTTTTCTTTTCTTAGTCATAAATAATCAACCAAGGCATTGTTAACCAGAAAACGCACAGTCACCCAACCACACGATCCAATCGTAGACGGTGGGATCCCTTACTCAGCTTTAAGCTACAATCACATAAATCTGGAACCCATTAAGATTCCTCCTTCTCAGTTACCATGATCTCATACTGTCAACCCATCAAATTTCTTGTAGTCTCTTGTTAAACTTTTCATGAACATTCCAAATTATCAGCCAAAATCACATATTCGACCTTCTGTCGGGTAATAAGTAGAACTCTTCATAGAAACTTCATCAAAATCACGCAACCGCTAACCTGTTCATAGGAGATAACCCCTACCTGTGGAATTCCATACCGACATCTTCCAATGACGCTGCACTGGTACAACTACCACGAAATCAGTAAACCTTCCTGAGCCCATGATCGTCCACCAGCTATACAAGTCTGTTCTTTCCCCATTGACATCAACTGAAAGTCCGATAATACATTCCAAATTCGAAGTCATGTTGCATAGAAAAATGATAATCATGTTTTCACACCCCTCTTTATTTCAAGAAAACAACTCTTTTCCATATTCGATCTCCCTCAGTGTAGTAGCCTCCATCCCAAATGGAATTCGTGGACTTAGTCACTTTCCACCATGATTCCCAAATTGCTCTAAACATTTCTCAAGGCATAGGGCTATCCTACCACAGAATCCATATGCTACAATACCACTCCCACTTCAGTTAAACCATCTCCTTTAAGCAACTTCTCGACCTCTTCTTTTCATACTTGACCTACTAGCAATTTAACCACCACGAGACACCTCCCACCATGTCCTTCCTCCTCCTTTGCTGCCAAAATACTGCCTCAAATCATAATCCATCTTTGTAGCACCTGAACGGATAAATTGCCACCAACCCTGAGCCTCTTCAAGATTGTTTTTTCCCGATCCATTCACTATCGCGATCCATAAATGAGCAACCTACCATTCACAACAACACAGCACGGTAACAACACGCGAACATCATAGCAATCTGTGCATAGCCTCAAAACCATAGGCAATACTGATACAGGGCTGAGACGACAGAACACCTTTCCATGAGAATTTGATAATAACTCGCTTGAATATGTAGGGAGAAACATCACACTCCACATCTGCAGTACCACTGCAACTCCTTGATGCCTAATTGACACGAGCGCTCAACATCGTATAAGAATGAGTAGGAAGGGAATGAAGGCATAAGCTTCAATGGGAACCAATTTGCACGACAAAGAATCACGAAGGGAAGTGCTCCTAACAGCCTTGTAGCCACTTGAAGATAAGTACAAACGTCTCTGTACCGATCCGCAAGACTCTACCAGACTTGCTCATGACTCGTGAGACCCAAGTGAACCTAAAGCTCTAAAACCAAGCTGTCACGACTCAAAACCTGCTATAGGTGTGATTGCACCCAATGTCGCCTTTAGGCAAGCCAACGGTGACCTATTGCATTAGTTGTTTTATTACTTTCGAAATCATAAATTTTAATAAGGAAGGAAATTTACACTTTTAAATCCACAGGAACGTACAAAATTACTAGTTTATAAAAGAAATGAAAGGCGATGATAATATACAGAACCGTAAGTAGCAACTAGTATATCCCAAAAATCGGTGTCACAAGTGCATGAGCATTTACTAAGGAGTACAATAATAATAAAACAACTGCCTGAAATGTAAATAAGTCAGGACAAGGTGAAAAGTACGATGGGGATTTTGTGGACTGCGATACGTAGCCTGAAATGCAGCTCACATAAAGTCTCCTCAACAGTTGCGCCTACGCGCCAGGATGATCACCAAATAAACCTATCAGATCCTGTACATTTAGTACAGAAATGCAGCATGAGTACACCGACACTTACTAGAGGTCCAATAAAGCAGTATGCTAAATCCTAAACTGATAAGAAGCACAACAGTAATAGTAGGATGAAGCAGTAACCAGCATAATCTTAAAAAAGGTTCCTTTTAATGATATAAACTTCTCAATCTAGTATCCTATCTCAAAAGCTCAGAAAATATGTAGTGCCAATATCAAATGAATAAGAAATACCATATAAAATGCAAGGCATCAGTGGAAGGAAAATCTCGTGAATATTCAAACTGCTAGCGATATAACGCACGATTATGCCGAGGTTGTACGGCCTGATCCCATAAGGAATATGATACTGCCGAGGTGAACGGTCCGATCTCATAATTATGTGTACACTCCCAAGGGTCGAGCGGCACGAACCACAAATGCATCTATTATACAGCCGAGACGAAAGGCCCGCTCCTATAAGAGTGTGGTACAAAATCCCACCGAGGCGGTCGGCCCGATCCCATTAGAGTAAGAAGCTTTAACGGGTCCTTGACTCCACTCACAAATAAGCGTGTGAGTTATGAACTTTAAGGAAAGCTTCACGATGCAAATGCACAACGGGGGAGGAATTCATAAGGGAAGCAGATATTATTCCACGGATTGTCAAGTACCTCGTCACATCTCTACAATAGCGAGTTTATCATCCTATGCAAATCTTTTCTCAAGTTGTAACGCGAAATAAAGGATTAAACGAGCAAAGATGACTCAAACAGTACAATTATAGAATGGCGTGAACCTAAGTCTACCCGGACATAATGAGGAATTCTAGCATGCGCACAGACACTCATCACGTCGTACATGCATAGCTCCCACAACATGTAGCACATAAGAATATAACACCACAGTCACTCAGCCCTCCCATTCACTTGGCACTCGGCACTCGGCACTCGGCACCCGGCACTCGCATTCTGTAGGTACCTGCGCTCACTGGGGGTTTGTACAGACTCCGGAGGGGCTCCTTCAGCCCAAGCGCTATAATCCACACGGACAACGCACGTGCTACATAGACAACTCAAGTACTATAGTATAATATCTGGATCCGCACGGACAACTCACGTGCTGCACGGACAACTCACGTGCTATAATATCAATATCTCACAATCAGGCCCTCGGCCTCACTTAGTCATCAATCTCTCCAGTCTCTTGGGCTTCAATAATCATGAAAATCAGCCCCAACAAAAATGATATAATGTATCAACAAGGAAGAATAGAGACTGAGATATCATAAGCAAGTAAAACTGTGACTGAGTAGAAAAAAGCAATTTAGCAGATAATTCAACATGTATACGACCTCTGTGGTCCCAATAGTGCCAACACATAGTCTAAACATGATTTCTAATATGATTGGTGGTTCAATTTCTCTACTATATGGAGAATGTATAGATAACAACAGATTATTCAACTACACAATTCCATGGAATTTGACCAAGTCACAATTCCTACCGTGCATGCCCACATGCCCGTCACATAGCATGTGCATCACCTCAAAACCAAATACATGATACGCAATACAAGATTTCGTACCCTTAGAACCAACTTTAGAACTGTTACTTACCTCAATTAGAGCAAATCTCTACTCCAATATACCCTTGCCTTGCAAAACGGCCTCCGAATGACTTTGAATCTAGCCATAAACAATGCGATATAATCAATACGGGCTAAAGGAATCAACTCCATAACAAAATGCTAAGTTATTAATCAAAAGTCTAAAATTGACTCAAAAGCTGCCTCCCCCCTCCTCACGTCCTGAAATTCGAGAAAAGTCACGAAACCCGATAGCCTATTCAACCACGAGTCTAACCATACTAAATTTATCAAAATCCGACACCAAATCGTCACCCATCCCCAAATCAAACTCTCCAAATCCCTAGCCTCAAACTCCCAATTTACACCTTAAATGCACACCAACTAGCTAGGAAAATCAACGGGGAAGCGATGTTATTGATAAAAAACGAGCGCAAGGGACTTATCTCAAGAATCCCGTCAAAAATCCTGTCAAGAATCGCCAAAACCCGAGCTCAAAATATTAAAATGATGCTAAAATCCCGAGCCTTTGTTTTTAAACATTTTGCCTAGGCCTTTCGCACCTGCGACCAAATATCCGCACCTGCGGAACCGTTTCTGCGGTAAATCCTCCGCTTATGCAGAAATCACTTAAATCTTCCACACCTGCATCTGCGCTCTAGGTTCCGTACCTGCGGAGGCGCTTTTATAGCCTTCTATCCGCTTCTACGGAAACAGGCCTCTCCCTCAACTCCACATCTGTGGAGCCTCGCTCGGACCTGCGGGCTCGCAGATGCAATTAACCCCTCGCACCTGCACCCTGCCTAGGCCAGCCTAGCTCCACTTCTGCGTAAATCCAGCCGCATCTGCTGCATCGCACCTTTGGCCAACCCATCGCAAGTGCGATCACACCTGAAGGGCTCCAGGTTCAGCAATGCACTAAGTCTCATTTTCGATCCGTTAACCATCCGAAGCCAATTCGAGGCCCCCAGGACCTCAACAAAACATACCAACAAGTCCTAAAACCTCATATGAATTTAGTCGTGCCCTCAATCACATAAAACAACTTCAAAAACACGAATCGCACCCCGATTCAAGCCTATTGAAACTAAGGAAATTCAACTTTTACAAACGACGCCGAAACCTATCAAAACATGTCCAATTGACCCCAAGTTTTGCACACAAGTCACGTTTGACATTACGGACCTACTCCAACTTCCGAAATCGAAATCCAACCCCAATATCAAAAAGTCCACTACCGGTCAAACTTCCCTAAAAAGTTTCAACTTTCGCCATTTCAAGCCTAATTCCACTATGGACCTCCAAATCACAATCCGGACACGCTCTTAAGTCCAAAATCACCCAACAGAGCTAATAGAACCATAAAACCTTTATTCCGAAGTCTTTTACTCATAGATCGACATCTGGTCGATCATTTCAACTTAAGCTTTCAACCTTGAGACTAAGTGTCTCATTTCATTCTTAATTCACTCCGGACCCGAACTGACTTCCCTAGAAAGTCACTAACAACTATAAAGTACAAAATGAGCAGTAAATGGGGGAATGGGGCTACAACTCTCAAAAATGAATGGCCAGGTCGTTACATCCTCCCCTTCTTAAATAAACGTTTGTCCTCGAAGGGGTCTAGAAACGTACCTGTAGTCCCAAATGGGTGTGGATATCTGCTCAGCATCTCCCGCTCGGTCTCCCAAGTAGCCTCCTTAACTAGTTGACCTCTCCACTGCACCTTCACGGAAGCTATGTCCTTTGACCTCAACTTCTGAACCTGCCGATCCAAAATAGCGACTGGCTCCACATCATAAGTTAGATCGCCATCCAACTAAACTGTCTGAAATAAAAAACATGAGACGGATCGCCGACATACTTTCGGAGCATAGAAATATGAAATAATGGATACACACTTGACAAACTAGGTGGCAAGGCAAGCTTGTAAGCTACCTCCCCAATCCTCTAAAGTACCTCAAATGGCCCAATATACCGATGGCTGAACTTGCCTTTCTTCCCGAACCTCCTAACACCCTTCATGGGTGAAACCTTGAGCAGTACCTTCTCCCCTACCATGTAAGCAACATCACAGACCTTCCTGTGGGCATAACTCTTCTGTCTAGACTGCACCGTGCGGAAGCCGCTCTTGAATCATCTTAACCTTGTCCAAAGCATCCTGGACCAAGTCCGTACCCAATAGCCTAGCCTCACCAGACTCAAACCAACCCACCGAAGATGTACACTGTCTCCCGTACAGAGCCTCATACGGAGCCATATGAATGCCCGACTGGTAGCTATTGTTGTAGACAAACTCCGCGAGTGGCAGAAACTGGTCCCATGAACCCCCAATGACACAAGCGCGTAACATGTCCTCTAATATATGAATAATGCACTTGGATTGTCCGTCTGTGTGAGGGTGAAATGCTGTGCTCAACTCAACTTGGGTACCTAACTCTCGCTGCACGGCTCTCCAGAACTGCGATGTGAACTATGTGCCGCGATCTGAAATGATAGACACAGGCATGTAGTGGAGGCGAACAATCTCTCGGATGTAAATCTCAGCCAACCGCTCCGAAGTATAAGTAGTCCCAACTGGAATGAAGTGCACAGACTTGGTCAGGCAATCCACAATGACCCAAATAGCATCGAACTTCCATGAAGTCCATGGGAGCCCAACTACAAAATCCATGGTGATCCGCTCCCATTTCCACTCTGGAATGTCTAACCTCTGAAGCAATTCGCTCGGTTTTTGATGCTCATACTTCACCTGCTGACAGTTGAGGCACCGAGCTACAAACCTCACTACATCCTTCTTCATTCTTCTCCACCAATAATGCTGCCTCAAGTCCTGATACATCTTCATAGCACCCGGATGAATGAAATACCGCGAATTGTGGGCCTCCTTAATAATCAACTCATGTAGCCTATCTACATTAGGCACACAAATCCGACCCTGCATCCTCAATACTCCATCATCCCCAATAGTAACATCTCTGGCATCACCGTGCTGAACCGTGTCCTTAAGGACAAGCGAATGAGAGTCATCATACTGGCGCTCTCTGCTGCGATCATATAAAGAAGATCGAGAAACCAAATAAGCTAGAACCCGACTGGGCTCCGAGACATTAAATCTCACGAACTGGTTGGCCAAGGCCTGAACATCAACTGCAAAGGGTCTCTCACCAACAAGAATGGAATGCAAGGCTAACCATAGTCACTGCGTTTCTACTAAAGGCTTCAACCACCACATTGGCCTTCCTGGGATGATACAAAATAGAGATACCATAGTGCTTTAGCCGCTCCAACCATCTCCGCTGCCTCAAATTCAGGTCCTTCTGTTTGAACAAATGCTGGAGACTCAGATGATCTGTAAACACCTCACAAGACACACCGTAGAGATAATGCCTCCAAATCTTCAATGCATGAACGATAGCAGCTAACTCCAAATCGTGGACAGGGTAGTTCTTCTTATGAGGCTTCAAGCAAGAACTTTACCTCCCTGCAACAAGATCCATCTGAATCCCCTCATTGGACACCACGTGCCTCAAGAATGCCACTGAACTATGCCAAAACTCATATTTGGAGAACTTAGCATAAAACTTCTCCTCCCCCAACCGCTGCAACACAATCCTCAAATACTGGGCATGCTCCTCCTGGCTACGAGAGTACACCAGGATATCATCAATGAACACTATGACAAACGAGTCAAGATAGGGCTAAAATACACTGTTCATCAGGTGCATGAATGCTGTTGGGGTGTTGGTCAACCCAAAAGACATCACAAGGAACTCATAATGACCATAATGGGTCCAAAATGCTGTCTTTAGAATATCTGAGTCTCGAATCTTCAACTGGTGATACCCAGACCTCAAGTCAATCATAGGGAACACCCTCGCTCCCTAAAGCTGGTCGAATAGATTATCAATGCACGGCAAAGGATACTTGTTCTTGATTATAACTTTGTTCAACTGCTTATAATCAATGCACATCCGCATGGTACCATCCTTCTTCTTCATAAACAGAACTGGTGTACCCTAAGGCGAAAAACTAGGCCTAATAAACCCCTTATCAAGGAGTTCCTGAAGCTGCTCCTTCAATTCCTTCAACTCAGCTAGTGCCATACGATACAATGGAATAGAAATGGGCTGAGTGCCCGGCACCAAGTCAATAACCAAATCAATATTCCTGTCGGGCGGGATGCCCAGCAGGTCTACAGGAAATACATCCAGAAAATCTCGCACCGCTGGAACAGAATCAATAGAAGGAGTATCAGCACCAACATCCCTCACAAAGGACAAGTAGGAAAAGCAATCATTCCTAATCATTCGCTGAGCCTTCAACTATGAAATCACTCTACTGGGGACATAGTCTAGAGAACCTCTCCACTCAATCGTTGGCAACCTTGGCATCGCCAACGTCATGGTCTTAGCGTGACAATCCAGAACAACATGACATGGAGACAGCCAATCCATACCCAAGATCACATCGAAGTCCACTATTCTAAGCAATACGAGATCAGCTCTAGTCTCCACTTCCCCAATAGACACTACACACGACCGATATACATGATCCACAATAATAGTATCACCCACTAGCGTATATACATGAACAGATGAAACTAAGGACTCACAGGGCCAATCTAGATAATGAGCAAAATAGGATGATACATACAAATAAGTGGAACCAGGGTCAAATAATGTAGAGGTATCCCTGTGTCATACTGAGACAATACCTATGATCACTGCATCAGAGGCAACAACATTTGGTTTGGTAGAGATAGCATAGAATCGGGCCTGATCGCCCCCCGATCGGGCTCTCCCTCTAGGGCGACCTCTAGCTGCCTGGGCCCCACCCCGAGCTAGCTGAGTGGGTGGTGTAGCTACTGGTGCTGGTGCCATCGGCCGAGAACTCTACTGTGGAGCCCCACTCAACAACCTAGGGTAATCACTCTTGATATGACCAAAGTCTCCGCACTCGAAACAACCCCTCCTCTAACAGAACTACTGCTCCTAATAACCCAAGGAACTACCTGTAGAAACCTGCGCGGACGAGGCATGGTGAGAACTCGGTGCTAGTAGTGCACTAAATAAAGACTGGCTTGAGTGAGCACTATATGATCCATGGCTAGCTGATGTGACACGGTGAGTTGGACGAGTTGTTTGAGCGGGCCTATAAGGACGATCCTTACTGTGGTAGGACTGCTCGCCAGAAGGTACCCCACCGAAACCGCCCGAACCTCGAGGCCTCTTGGCCTCCCTCTCACCATGCTCCTGGGTATGGACCATTCCTATCTGCCGAGCAATGTCAACCACCTCGTCAAAAGTGGCAGCAGATATCCTCTCCCTTGTCATAAGCAACCACACCTGATACGTGAGGCCATCAATGAACCTCATGATCCTCTCCCTATCAGTAGGAACCAACCAAACTGTGTGGCGAGCTAACTTAGAAAACCTCATCTCGTATTGGGTCACAGACATGCCATCCTGCCGAAGTTACTCGAACTATCTATGCAGCTCTTCCCTGCAAGACTGTGGCATGAACTTATCCCATTAGAAGATGGAGAACTCCTGCCATGTAAGTGGTGTTGCACCGATCGGCCTGCGCCTCTCATAAGCCTCCCACCATCTGAAGGCATCCCTAGAAAACTAAAAAGTAGTGAACAAGAGCCCACTAGTCTCCAGAATGCTTGTTGTACGAAGAATCCGTTGGCACTTGTCCAAGAAGCCCTCGACATCGTCCGACTCAGCACCTCTAAATGATGGAGGACGAAGCCTCCCAAATCTCTCAAGTCTCCTCTACTCATCATCAGTCATAACGGGGACCACCAGGGCCTGAGTAGCTGCAACCGGCTGGGCTAGTAGTACCTTTGATGTCTGAAGTCCCTACTTCGCCTGCTCTAGAGTACGGGAAACGGGGGTATGAGTACCTCTCAAAGCTTGAGAAGTGGCTGGCACATCCTGAGAAGTGGTTGGCACGACTTGAGAAGTGGCTGATGCGGCCTGAGCCGATACCACCTGAGCAAGGCCAGTGCAAACTATCAATATCTGGGCCAAAGCCTCCTGAGGGCCTGGAATCACAATGCCCACAGTTGGTGCCTGAGCTGGCCCCACTGGCTCATCTACATTTTGAACCTGCTCCTGAGCTAGAAGAAACTGGTGGATCTTTAGATGCTGCTCTAGCTACTGTACGAGCTGCACATTACTCCTACTGCTGCCCCTACCACGACGTTGGCCTCTCGTGGCCCTAGCTGGTGGTACTGGTGGCTGTCCATCCTGCCCGGTAGCACATGTCCTCACCATCTTAGGCCATAATGAAATCAAATGCATCCTCGCAGTACCACAGTCACTCAGCCCTGCCATTCACTCAGCACTCGACACTCAGCACTCGCACTCAGTAGGTACCTGTGCTCACTAGGGGTGTGTACAGACTCCGGAGGGGCTCCTTTAGCCCAAGCGCGATAACAAGCCAATCATGGCATGTATCAATGAAACATGCTACGGCGTGCAGCCGGATCCCATAAATATCCTCACAATCAGGCCCTCGGCTTCAGCTAGTCATCAACCTCTCCAGTCTCTCGGGCTCTCAGAAATCATGATAAGCAACCCAAACAGCAATGATATGATGCATCAATAATGAACAATAGAGACTAGGATGTAATATGCAAGTAAACAGTGACATCTATGGGTCCCTACAATGTCAACACATGGTCTAAACATGATTTCTAACATGATTTGCAGTTCATTTTCTCTAATATGTGGAAAATGTACGGAAAGCAACAGATTATTCAACTACATGGTTCCACGAAATGACCAAGTCACAATTCCTATGGTGCATGCCCATACGCCCGTCACCTAGCATGCATGTCACCTCAAAACCAATCACATAACACATAATCTGGGGTTTCATACCCTCAGAACAAAATTTAGAACTGTTACTTACCTCAATCCAAGCAAATCTCTACTCCAACACACTCTTGTCTCGTGAAGTGGCCTCCAAATGTCTCGAATCTAGTCATAAACAATTCGAGACAATCAATACGGGCTAAGGGAATCAACTCCATAAGGACACATAAACAGGAGTACCCAAGGACTCACGAGGAACACCCAAGAAATGAGCAAACATAGATGACACATAAGCATAGGTAGACCCTGGATCAAATAATGCCAAAGCATCCCTACCGCAAAAATAATACCTGTGATCACGGCATCTGAGGTCACTGCATCTGGTCTGGCCGGGAAAGCATAGAATCCAGCACTACCTGACTGGCCTCCACCTCTAGGACGGCCCCTACCCACCTGCCCTCTGCCTCTGAGCGTCCAGACGATTGGTGCGGCTACTAGACCTGTAATCATAGGCTGAGAACCTTGCTACACTGCCTTGCCCCGAAGCCTGGGGCAGAACCTCCGTACATGGCTGAGATCCTTGCACTCGAAACAACCTCTTGGTACGGTGGACTGCTGACCTGAAGTCTGACCCTGATGGCTTGGGTACCCAATGGAGGAACCCTGAATGGCTGGTGGGAGGTAGGATCTCTCTGGCATGACGCTGAAATAAGGTCGTCTGGAGCACCTCGAGGAAGCGGTAGTGCTGGATATATGGGCCAGCTAGGCTGACCTCTCCCAAATTTACCCCTGCCTCAGACGAGGCACCACTGAACCCTTCGGAATAACGGAAATGCTTGTCCTGCGGCATCTTCTCTCGGCCTCGCTGACGATAACTTTCAATCCTCCGAGCTAGCTCCACAACTAGCTGGTAAGAAGTCTCCATCTCAACCTATCGGGCCATAGTGGCCTGAATATCGGAGTGCAACCCCGCAACAAACCTCCATACTCTCTCCGCCTCAGTAAGGAGTATCATAAGTGTATGGCAAGACAAGTAAGAGAATCTCGCCTCATAATTAGTCACTGACATCTAACTCTGCTGGAGCTGCTCAAACTGAAACCACAACTCTTCCCTCTGAGAGGATGGAATATATCTATTCAAGAAAAGGCCTGTAAACTGATCCCAAGTCAAGGGAGGAGAACCTGTTGGTCTACCAAGAAGATAAAACTGCCACCATCTACGAGCCCTACCCTCCAGCTGGAAAGCAGTAAAATCCACGCCGTGCATGTCTAATATCCTCATGTTGTATAGTCTATCCCTGTATCGATCAATGAATTCCTGGGGATCCTCATGTCTCTCACCTCCAAAGACAGGAGGGTGTAGCCCAGTCCATCCAATAGCTTCTGCACCTCGCCGGCCGCATCTGATCTGGGCTTAGGTACGGTTGCTGCCACTGGCTGGGCTCCGCCCATGGGTAGTGTGCCCGAGGTCTGATATACAGCAGCTGCATGCCTAGGAGCGTGAGAAATAGGGGTTTGTGCTCCCCCTCCCACCTGAGTCATAGTGTCCATGAACCGTAGCATACGGCCCATGACCTCCTGGAAGCTCGGTGCTGACATGAAATCTACCGGGGCTGGCTCTGTTGTAGGCACATCGCCCTGCTCCTCAATAATGGGATCCTCTACTGGATCCGCTGGTGGCATGGCTGGAGCAACTCTGGGACGCCCTCGTCCTCTACCTCGGGCTGGAGCCCTCCCTCAGCCTCTAGCAACAGGAGGAGCAGTTTGGAATATCAGCTATGCACGTTCTCACGATCTGTGAGAGAATAAGAGAAGGATACTTAGTATAATATCAACTGCATGATAGGAGATGAAGAAAGAGTAGTTTCCTAACACCCTATAGCCTCTCGAAGATAAGTACGGACGTCTCCGCACTGATCTGCAAGACTCTATTAGGCCTGCTCATAACTTGTGAGACCTGAGCCCACGAAACCTAGTCCCTCTTCATCCAAAATCAATCCCCCAACGCAGCTACAAGAAGGAAAAAGGGAAATTAGCAAGTTGTCCGGGTTTTTTGGCACTAGAATCACTTCGTACCACCAAAAATCACCTAGAGTTTGTGTGGGATTTTTGGGGGAGGAGTTGTAGGGTTTCAATATGAAGTTCTTATTATGTAGTATGAGTGAATGAAATGATTTAATTCATCCCTTAAAAGGCCCCTTGGCCGCTCCTTATTGGGGATTTATTTGGTCCCTTCATTTAAATAAGTAGGTGATACACCTACTTGTCACCTACCAGTCTGTGCAGTCCTACGATTATGCAAATTTTTATCTACTCTTATATCGTATCAGTAAACGGTTTAATGCGTTAGAAACTAGACTCGAAGATAATCAATTTGGTAGACGGATCATCCTGTAATTCTGTATATATTGGGAGAAAAGCCTTGCTACATTTGACCTAATTTTCAGCACATTTACGTGAAGCTAGTGCTTCGATACCATGTTGTCAAGACCCAATTTCTCCTACAGGTCGTGATGGTGCCTAACATTACCGCTAGGCAAGCCAACAGTGAACTAACCGTGTGATTATTTCTTTTAACATTTTTAAAATAGCTGATTTTAATTAGTGCATAAATAGGAAGTAAAAATTTAATAAGATGAGAGATAAGTAACTTTAAGAGCAAATGAGATAAATAAATATCTAGAAAAAAAAATCATCATGTGTCTACTAGTATAATCTCTAAGACCTGGTGTCACAAGTGCATGAGCTACTAGTAGAATATGCAAAAATACTATACTACTGTCCGAAGGGAAATAGACAGAAAATAAAAGCAAAAGAAAGACTTCGGGTACTGCAGCACGGGCTTGGAAGGAAGCTCACCGCAAAGTCTCGTGGAATCAAGGATGCGCGCCAGACTGATAACCAGATGCACCTGCCTTAGATCCTGCATTAGTGCAGAAGTATAGCGTGAGTATATAAACAACATGTACCTAGTACGCATCTAGTCTAACCTCGAAGAAGTAGTGACTAGGGGTCGACTTTGACACTTACTATGGGCTAATAATATAATACCAAAATTTTAATTAAGCATGTGCTACATAAATGAAGCTGAAAACTCAATGATAAGAAGTAGATAAAGAACTCTTTCACTAATAGTACGTCCCAAACCAGTTTCCATCATTTAACAAGTTAACCTCTCAAGTCAATGAAACAATATCAAGTATAACTGGGCTCCAAGTATTATTACACACGAATTATGCCGAGGTCGTACGACCCGATCCAAAATATAAACACATATACTGTGCACTATCGAGGGTCGAACATCACGAACTATAGATGCATCTATTCTACTGCCGAGGCATTGGATCCGCTCCACAAGAAGATAAAATACTTTATAATCACCTGATTCAAAGACTATTAAGTGGCTAACATTCAAAGAAGCACCAATTCTTATTAATGGTCAAGTAACCCGTCCAAAACTCAAGTAAATGAAATTCGACCTTTTACGGTTTCTCTACCAAGTTCCAATATGATTTAAGCACTTAAATTAATAAGTTGGGTGCAAACATCGTAAGCATAACATAATTTGGGGTCCTAAACTACCCGGACATAAGCATAATTAGTAGCTATGCATGGACTCTAGTCACCTCGTGCGTATGTAGCCCCCACAAATAGAAACACATATTAATTCAATTCACCTATGGGGTTAGTTCCCTTTTACAATGTTAGAATAGAGACTTACCTCATTTTGAAGTTCACTTTCGGTCCACAAATGTGCTTTAAACCCTCAACTTGGTGCCAAATGACTCGAAACTAGTCAAATGTTATATAACATAATCAATACATGTTCAAAATTTCATATCCTAGCTATTAAAGTGATTTCCCAACCCTAATTGAAGAATCCCTAAAATTCACCCTCGGACCCACGGGCCGATTCCGAAAATTTTTGAAGAAAGTTATTATCCATAACCTCACGAACTCAAATATGTAATTTTCACCTCATTCCATAATTATTTTCGTGGTTAAACCCCATTTTTATCAAAACCCTAGGTTTTCCTCAAAAATTCTATAAATCCTACCATTTTCCATGTTAAATCTACTTAAGATTGGTGTATTTAGATAAAGATTGATAGGAATCACTTACCTCTTGATGTTGATGGAACCCCTCCCAAAAATACTCTCAAAATCGTCAAAGACCAAGTGGGAAATGAGGAAAATAAGGCTAAGTCCCGCAATAAAAGCCTTTGCACAGGTCGCAGGTGTCGCAATTGTGACACGTTGTTCGCAAATATGAAGGTCGCAAATGCCACAAAGTCTTCGCAAATGCAAAGCTGAGCCCCCACTGTGAAGGTCGCATTTGCGACCACAACATCGCAAATGCGAAGGGAAGCTGATCGCAAAAGCGACTGGAAATCTCGCAAATGCGAGTCCTGCCTTGGCCAGGCTTCTTCGCTATTGCGAAGCCTGTCTCGCAAATACGAGGTTTGCAAATGCGAACAAAATCTCACATTTGAAATACCTGAGACACCAGCAAAAAAACTAGAAAACTGAAGTCTTCCCATCTATCCGAACGTGTCTGAAACTCACCCAGGCCCTCCGGGCTTCGCACAAAACGTCCACACAAGTCTAAAAACATCATACAAACTTGCTCGCGCGATGAAAATGCCGGAATAACATCGAAAAGCATGAATCAGACTCCAAAATGCTTGAATTAAATCATGAAAACTCAAAACATCTAGAAACACATCTGCACGTCCGATTCCTATCAAATCAGGTCTGATTGACCTCAAATTTTGCACATAAGTCCTAAATGACATTACGGACCTACTCCAACTTCCGGAATCAGAATCCAAACGCGATATCAAAAAGTCCACTCTCGGTCAAACTTTCCAAAAACCTTCAAATTTCTAACTTTTGCCAAATGCCTGAAACGACATATGGACCTCCAAATCCACATCTGGACGCGCTCCTAAGTCCAGAATCACCATATGGTGCTATTCCAAGGCTCAGAATCCCAAAGGGACGTCTATAACGTAAATATCCACTTCAAACCAAACTTATGAAATTTATCCAAAATGCCAACTTTCAATATTAGGCGCCGAAACATTCCAGGGTCATTCAAAACACGATTCAAACATACGCCCAAACCCCAAATTATCATACAAACCTATTGGAACCGCCAAATCCCTATTTCGAGGTCGTTTACTCAAAATGTTGATCGAAGCCAAACTTAGCCTTTTAAGGCCAACATAAGGAACCGAGTATTCCGATTTCAACCCGAACGCTTCCAAATCCCGAACTAACCATCCCCGCAAGCCATAAAATAGAACGAGCACATACGGGGAGTCTTATTTAGGGGAACGGGGTTCTAAAAAGTAAAATGACCGGTCAGGACATTACAACAATTATGGCATGAAATTCACATTAGCATGTAGCAATTAAGGCATGTAACGAGATGTACTATGAAGTAACGAAAGCATGGAAGCAAGTAATACAACGGTGCATATACACTCGTCACCTTGCATATACGCCGTTTCACACGTAATTCACATAACATGAAGTTCAAGGGTCCCTAATTCCCTTAAATCAAGGTTACACCCAACACTTACCTTACTCCGCAACTCAAGCAATCAATCCACCATGACCTTGCCTTTTGAACTAGCCTTCGAATGAATCAAATCTAGAAAATTATTGATCAAATGATTTAAAATAAGCTTTAAAAACTACCCACAAATGAAAGAGGTTCAATTTAGATTATTTTTTGAAAAGTCAACAAAAGTCAACCCAGGTTCGCTTGGTCAAATTCGAGATTCGGACCAAAACCCGATTACCCATTCACCCCCGAGCCCGATTATGTGATTTGTCTTGAAATTTGACCCTAATTCGAGGTCTAAATCTCAATTTTACAAAAATTCTCAATTCTACCCAAATCCTTAATTTCTTCCATAAAAATCCTAAATTTGACGTTGAAATCTTACCAATGAATTTTGGAAGAAACTTCCCTTAGAAAATCGCCTCTAGTGTGTTTGGGGTTGAGAGATTGTGAGAAATGAGCTAAGTCCCGTTTTCCCCCTATTTTACGAAGTTGCGGATGTCGAAATTGCTATGTCTTTTTCGCAATTGCGAACACTGCATTTGCGAGACAGGGGTAACAAAAGCAAATTCTGTCCAAAAATAGCACAAGTCGCAAATGCGACATTTAAGTCGCAAATGCAAACCCAGATCCATCGCAAATGCGACCAAGAACTTCGCAAAAGCGAAGCAGTACACTAGGGGTCAATGATCGCAATTTCGACCACTGCCTTCATAAATGTGAAGGTCCACAGTTCGCAAAAGCGAACAAATTCTTGCAAATGCGAGACTCATCCAGACCAACCCATGCTTGCAAATGCGAAAGATTCTTCGCAAAAGCGAGGCTCGCATTTGCGCGCCAGACCTCGCGATTGCGAGATCTGCAATAGAGCACCAGAACTGGTATTGCACCAGTAGACTTTTCCTTTGCAAAACATCTGAAACATGTTCGAAACTCACCCGAGCCCCTCGGGCTCCAAACCAAACATGCACACAAGTGTAATAATATCATACGAAATTGCTCACGCAATCAAATAACCAAAATAACACCTAAATCTATGAATCAATCCTTAAAACGAATGAACTTTCAATGTGAAACTGAAGAACACTAGAATCACATTTAAGCATCCGAATCATGTCAAATAAATTCTGAATTTAACCAAAATTTACAGACAAGTTTGAATTAGTAATACGGAACTATTCCAAGTATTAACATCAAAACCCGAACCCGTTTATTAAGAAGTCAACTTACGGTCAAACTTAGTAATTTCTAACTTTCAAAAATGCTAGTTTTCGGCAAAATGAGTCAATATAAGTTAGGGACTTCTGAATTAAAATCCGGGCATACGCCCCAGTCCCTAATCATGATACGGACCCATCGAGATCGTCAAAACACTAATCCGGATTTGTTTATACAAAATATTGACTGTAGTAAACCCAAACTATTTTAAGGCAAAAGTTCATATTTTCCTCAATTTTTCACATAAATGCTTGCCCGAATGAGACATGGACTGTGCACGCAAATCAATAAATGCTAAAAATAGCTAATCAAGGTCTCGGAACACAGAAATAGAGGCTTCAAAATGACCTATCGGGTCATCACATTCTCCACCTCTAAAACAAACATTCGTCCTTAAATGGACATAGAAAAGTACCTTGACTTGTGAAAAGTTGTGGGTATTCACTCTGCATATCGTACTTGGACTCCCACGTAGCTGCCTCAATTGGCTGACCTCTCCACTGCACTGGAACTGAAAGATAACTTTTAGACCTAAATTTCTGGACCTGCCAGGCTAGAATGGCCACCAGCTCCTCCTCGTAAGTCAAATCCTTATCCAATTGGACTGAGCTGAAATCTAACATATGGGATGGATCACCGTGATTGTAACATCCATGCCGATCATTTTGAGCATTTGCATTCCGTTTAGTTATTTGAAGTCTTGAGTAGCTTCATATGATGTATTATGATGTGTGTGAATCTTCGGCATTTGTTTTCAGGTGTTTCAGAATTAGTTTAGAAGAATGAATGTCATAGATGAAGTTTAAGTTGGAAGAGTTGACCAAGTTTGACTTTTCGGTATACAACCTCGGATCGGAGTTTTGATGATTTCGTTAGGTCTGGATGATAATTTGGACTCGGGCGTCTGCTTGGATTTGCATTTAGATACTTCTAGAATGTTTCGGCACTAATTGGTTAAAGTTGGAAATTTGAAGGTTCGAAAATATTCATTGGTTTGACCGAGGTTTGACTTTATTGATATCGGGGTTGGATTTCGATTTTCGAAGTTATTGTAGGTCTGCTATGTTATTGATGACTTGTATGCCAAATTTGAGATCAATCCGAGGTGTTTAGGCTTGTTCGCCGTTAGTTTTGAATTTTGAAAGTTCATTAACTTCATTAAGTCGATTTGAGGTGCGATTTGTGATTTTGATGTTAAGTGAGCTTTGAAACATCAAGTAGGTATGCGTTATGATTTGCAGCTTGGCTGCAAAATTCAGGGTCGTTTGGAGTTAGTTTGATAGCATTCGGACGCTTGGTTGCAATTCTAGAAGTTCTTGAGTTTTTTCTTCAGATTTAATGCGTGTTGATGTCTGATTCATGATTTTGGGTGTTACTTTGGTGATTTGATCGTGTGAGCAAGTTTGCATGATGTTTCTAGACTTGTGTGGATGTTTGGCGTGGAGCCCCGAGGGTTCGGGTTGATCTAAAAATAAAAATTTTAGCCCTTGACGTATAGTTTTCATATAATTAAACCATTTATCATTTGGAGTTTGGTACTATAAGGTATGACCATTATACAAGAGGTTTTTTGGGAAGATTTTGGAAATCGCTATTGAAGAATTTGTTCATTGCGATCGCGAAGAAGGAAGCCTGGGCAGTGAATTTAATGTCCGGACCTTTGAGCCATTTATCCATATTTTTAGTTAGGCACCTCGGGATTTAGCGATTTTCACCATATGGATTGGGGTAAGTGTTCTCTACTCAGTTTTGATTATATTTCATGAATTAATATTCGTTTTCGGTGTATGATAATTGATATTTAAAGAGAAATCAGAGGAATTGACTATAATTTCATAAAATGAATTTTCAAGTTTTGAACATTGATTCGGAGTTGGAATTTGATAAATTTGGTATGTTTGGACTCGTGGTTGAATGAGAGTTCATATTTTGTAACTTTTGTTGGATCCGAGATGTGGGCCCCGCGTTTACTTTTGGTTGACTTCGGACTTATAGTTATAAATTCGACCTTTATTGGAATTATTTACTTTGGCGTTAATTGATGTAATTGAGTTGCTTTTGGCTAGTTTTGAGCCGTTTGGAGATTGATACGCGCGGGATGGAATCTCTGGAGCATTGTTTAGCTTGTTTGGTATATGATTCGGCCTATTCGAGATAAGTAACACTTCTAAAATTGGAGCTGAGGGTATGAACCCCTAAATATACATGATATGTGTTTGGTGTTGAGGTGACACACGTGCTAGGTGACGGACGTGTGGGCATGCAACGTGTGAATTTAATACAAGGATAGCTAAATGACAAGTAACAATTATGGCGTCGAAGTCACATAAGCATGTAGCAATTAAGGCATGTAACGAGATGTACTATGAAGTAACGAAAGCATGGAATCAAGTAATACAACGGCGCATATACACGCGTCACACTTGCATATACGTCGTTTCACACGTAATTCACATAACATGAAGTTCAAGGGTCCTTAATTCCCTCAAATCAAGGTTAGACCCAACACTTATCTCACTCCGCAACTCAAGCAATCAATCAACCATGGCCTTGACTTTTGAATAAGCCTCCGAACCAACCAAATCTAGAAAATTATTAACAAATAATTTAAAACAAGCTTTAGAAACTACCCACAAATGAAAGAGGTTCAATTTAGATCATTTTTTGAAAAAGTCAACAAAATTCAACCTCGTGCCACTTGGTGAAATTTGAGATTCGGACCAAAATTCGATTACCCATTCACCCCCGAGCCCGGTTATATAATTTATTTCGAAATTCGACCCCAATTCAATGTCTAAATCTCAATTTTACAAAAATCTCCAATTCTACCCAAATCCCTAATTTCTACCATAAAAATATCCTAAATTTGACGTTGAAATCTCATGAAATGTAATGGGTAATTGAAAGAAATGGATTAAAGTCACTTACGAATGAATTTTGGAAGAAACTTCCCTTGGAAAATCGCCTCTAGCGTGTTTAGGGTTGAGAGATTGTGAGAAATGAGCTAAGTCCCGTTTTTCTCCTCTTTTACCAATTTGTGGATGTCGAAATTCCTATGTCTAGTTCGCAATTGTGAACACTGCATTTGCGAGACAAGGGTCGTAAATGCGAATCCTATCCCAATAGAGAACAAGTCGCAAATGCGAACCTAGATCCATCGCAAATGCGACCAAGAACTTCGCAAAAGCGAAGCAGTACACTAGGGGTCAATGATGGCAATTTCGACCACTGCCTTCGTAAATGTGAAGGTCCACAGTTCGCAAAAGCGAACAAATTCTCACAAATGCGAGATTCACCCAGACCAACCCATGCTCACAAATGCGAAAGATTCTTCGCAAAAGCGAGGCTCGCATTTGCGCGCCAGACCTCGAAATTGCGAGATATGCAATAGAGCACCAGAACTGGTATTGCACCAGCAGACTTTTCCTTTGCAAAACTTATCCGAAACATGTTCGAAACTCACCCGAGACCCTCGGGCTCCAAACCAAACATGCACACAAGTGTAATAACATCATACGAACTTGCTCGCGTAATCAAATCACCAAAATAACATCTAAATCTACGAATCAATGCTCAAAACAAATAAACTTTCAAAGTGAAACTCAAGAACACTAGAATCACATTAAAGCGTCCGAATCATGTCAAATAAATTCCGAATTGAACCAAATTTTATAGACAAGTTAGGAACTTTCGAATTACATTCCGGGCATACGCTCGAGTCCCAAATCATGATACAGACCCACTGGAACCATCAAAATACTGATACGGGTCCGTTTACACAAAATGTTGACCGTAGTCAACTCAAACTATTTTTAAGGTAAAAGTTCACATTTTCTTTAATTTTTCACATAAAGGCTTTCCGGAATGAGATACGGACTGTGCACACAAATCAAAAAATGCTAAACGAAGCTAATCGAGGTCTCGAAACACGGGAATAGAGGCTAAATCTCAAAATGTCCTATCAGTCATCATAATAAAATTCTAATACAAATAAAAAAAGGTTAAAAGATATCCTAAATTCATACCATAATCAAATGAAGAAAGATATAGTTTTCAAGAAGCAATCAAATTGTTTTTAATGTCTAAAATCTAGGTTAAATAAAAGAGAAAAATATCTTTTAATCAATTATTTGCAATTCCAAATTTTCGTCAACTTTGCTACTTATCAAACAAAAACTTATGAATAGTTTATTTACCTGTTTAATTACTCCTACCATTTTGAATTTTACAAATGTTATGTTTTTATATGGAACATATAATTTTTAATTTTTTGAAAGTGATAAGTTCATATAATTCAATATAAGAAACGCACTATTCTTGCATCTTTAGAAAATTATTGTTAATGTGTCTTTGTTTCCAAAACCAAGAATATTATAATACAAACACTTATTTATGGATGAACAAATTTCATTGATGTACTATTTCTTCAAAACATTGTGCATACAAAATTATAAATTATTTAATAATGAATAATAGATCAAATTATAGCATATTCATGGTTCCTTATATAATTGCGCTATCCTCTTTATTGTTCATTTTCCTAGAATAATACAAGCTTGTTATATTCATCTTAACCTTTTAAGTTGTTTCCTATAAAGAAATTTAGAGGTTACAGACTGACTTACATATTATCGTGAGTAATGAATGCTAATACAAATTAACATATATTGTGCTTATCTACTCTTTTAAACTAAATACAAAGCCCATGTATCGAAATCCAATAAGACATATCAGGACTTTGTGAGGTGACGTTTCTTTTCTTATAGAAATAGCTATAAATTAACATTCATATTTTTAGGAAGTTAACTATTTCCTTTTGTTTAAATCCTATAAATCAAGATATTTTTAATTTTATATGATTTTTAAAATGATTTTGATCGTAATATGGGTCAACGCGCATACCCTATACTAGTATTTTAAATATCCCAAAGGTTTAAAAGAGTTTTTATTATATATACTATAATAGAAATTTATTTACCTATTTTCTTTAGGTTTTGTAGTTTTCAATAAATATTTAGATATTTCTTACAAATTATATATATTTCGCCTCAAAAGGTTCCCATCCCACTATAGTGTCTTCAATTAAATCCTTTCCTTTTATCCCTCCCTTCTCCTCTCTCCTTATTTTATTCCTCCTTTTCCTAATTTCTTCACTTTGTTTGCCCAACACACTCATCCACAAATTGGTTCATTCGAAGACCAAAAATACATATGATGCTCGAGCATACATACATACAATTTCGGGTTTTAAGATTTTGTGATTTTTTTGGATTGGATGTTCTTGCAAGTGATTCGGAATATTCTTTGGAGTTTATATCCCAATTTTGAGGGAGATTAGTTAAGAATAGAGTTGGTTTTAGGTGAAAAATCAGATTGAAGTTCAAAGAATAAGAAGTTGCTGGAATTGTATGATAATTGTATGATAATTGTATAATAATTATATCATAATTATTCCAAAATTATATCTAATGCATAATTACCTAAAACAAAATTGTATCATACTTGTATTACAATTGAATCTAACTTGTATTTGATATATTAATACCTAAAATAATGCATGACAAAATACTAATACAATTCTCATACATTTGTAATACAAACTACGATACATTTCTGAAAAATTGTGATACAGTTATGATGTTCATCTTATTCAAGTTTCAATCACAACTCTAAAATTATAATTAGATATAAAATTATATTATAATTGTATTAGTATTGTATCAGATATTATTTCAGGCAATAATGTATCAAATACTAGTAACATACAATTTTAATACAATTATGACACAATTCTAAAATAATTGTGATACATTTATCATACAAATCCCGCAACTTCATTTTCTTCGAGTTTTAATTTGAAATTTTTTGTAAAACAAACTCTAAACTTATCCAATTTCTCTCAAAATTGAGATATAAACTACAAGGTATATTTTTCATCATTTGCAAGAACACACAATCCAAACAAATCACAAATTCGTAAATTTTGAATATTTGATTCACCATTTTCATTTATATTCTGAGAAAAGTGCTGATTTTGGATGATAAGTATGAGAGAGAGAGAGAGAGAGAGAGAGAGAGAGAGAGAGAGAGAGAGAGAGAGAATAAGATGTGAAATCTTTTAAAAAATAGATTAAATTCGAATTTTTAGGAGGGCAGTTAGTGAAGAGAGAGAATGAGATGATAAATTTAACGAATCTTCCATTTTCTTCTTTTTGATGGTTTTGTGCATTAATGGTAAATACAGATATATAAAATAATTAAGTAAGAACCTAAATAAAAGTGGTAAACAGGTTTCTATTATAATATATTGTAACGACTCGGCCAGTCATTTTGATCATATTAGCCCTGATCCCCTATTTATTGCCTCCTATATGTTGTATTACGATTATGTGTTTTTCCGGGATGTTTGGTTTTGGTTTTGGGTGAATTTCGGAGTGAAATGGGACACATAGTCCCTAAGTCGGAGGCTTAAGTTGAAATAGTTGACCGTAGTTTGACTTTTTTGTAGACGACACCAGAATGGAGTTTTGTCCATTCTAATAGCTTCGTATGGTAATTTTGGACTTAGGAGCGTGACGAGATCGAAACACACACTTAAATTATACTCACTAGTCAAAGATAGTATAGTATAATATCGTATCCACAGAGATTGGACTTAAACAATATTTTCGTAGTTTCTAGCTTGATTACTATTCAGGAGAATCAACAATTGAGATTTATATGATTAATAACTACAATTAACTAAGAGTCTAAAGCTATTTAGTAATGACAATCAAAACAAAGAATAAGCAAAGATAGTTATCAGTGGGAGAATATAGGGTTTTGAGAGGATAGGTGCAAGATAATTGTTTGGTATCTAACTCTAGATAATTCATTTCTAATGTTCAAGTGAGTCTCTAGAATTCACTCAATTAATAGTTTAAACGTTCAACAAAAACTCCTCTGTCGATTAAGTCTTAACCTCACGATATGAACCAATTTAAGCACATGAAGATATGCAAGAATGCGTAGTGGATTGGTTTTTTGGAGAACCTCTCTCGATTATCCTCCTAACTAGGTTTAGTCAATGATTCAACTAGCCTCTTTCGATTACTAAAAAAAATTAATGAACTCAACTAACAATATAATGCAAAGATATCACAAGTTATGCCTCTCTCGATAACATTAACAAGTGAATATATATAAATATATATATATATATATATATATATATATATATATA
>MCJB01028646.1:69890-127035 GCA_002018475.1 Nicotiana obtusifolia
ATATATATATATATATATATATATATATATATATATATATATATACATATATATGCAATAGTTAAATCATCTAAAACACTTCAATACATAAAACCTGAGTTATAATCCACAAACAATCATCAATACACCCAATCCATCAAACCCTAAAGGGAAGTACACCATAGATATGGAGAAACTCATCATAAATACAATAAAAGTATAGGAAAACCTAAATTCAAACCAAACTCGGTCTTGAGTGAGGAAGGAATGATGAAATCCTAGTGCTCATGTTCTTCCAACTCCTCCTTAGCCTCCTTAGGTCGAATATGTATCAAAGGCCTAGAAAATAACGGTTTCCATGTATTTATAACAAGTCGGGTCGAGCCTAGACGAAACCACCTTCTCCTAGCCGAAATAGGAAAATTACTCTGTAAAAATTTCACAGGTGCGCCGCATGGGGCGACGCGCTATGCGGGGCGTTAGTGGGGAAATATAGAGAGCTAGTTCTGATAGGCAGCAGGAAATTTGCACAGTCGCGGTGCACCACGCTCCGCACTAGTGCATTTTTCTGAGAGTATGGATTTTTCTTGCGTTTTGAAGTCCAGACTTGGTCCCCAACCTCCGAACACGATCATGGATTAGTTCCTTGGGCTTTTACTCAGACTTCAAAGCTCCAAATCACTCAAATTCATTCCATAATATCTACATAGCTCGGAATCACTCATACAAGGCATATAACACAAAATTAGTGCGAAACACTATCAATTAAAGTTCAAAACGAATAAAGTTCAGTAAAGTAGAGTGCAATAAGCGATTAAAATACGAGATTATAGCTTACCATCAATGCCCCACCCTTAAACCATTGCTCATCCTCGAGCAATCAAACTACACTTCACATAGACACGACCTTTTTCAACCACTCTAATAACTCATCATACCTAGATTATTTAAAACATATTAAGTACAATACCACAACATCGTAGCCTCCAGATTTGACTCAAAATCACCACGCATTATTTATAACCCGCTCACTTACTCTAACACAGAGGTCAACGACATTACCTTTCCTTCGTGAATCAAGTGCCCGCACATAACAATAGAGAGTAATTTCACATACAATAAAATTTAAGAACAATCAGGAACTCAAGATAAAAAGAATTCACTCACTCTCAGAAACAACATTCATATGCCACAAACGACGTACCATAAGCTTGCTCATAGTGTACTACTGTACTAATTGAGCTCATTCAGTCAAGGATCAAGTAGGGCTTTCATTGGTTGTAATGTAGGCTGCGGGACGGGTAGGATACATTTGGATATAAGAGTGACTACACCTCCCTAAGGACTTTAATACATACATTTCACTGTTCAAAACCCCATATTTGTGTCAAACCATAACTCCACCTTCATAACCAATATACATTAACTCCCAACTTCTTTAAGCACAATTACATCAAGAGTTACCACTATCAAGAAATATTTTTCACAATCATACAATTATTAATTTTCTTTCTTTTTTAATTCAAGTGGCTCTTACTTTTTTTAAACAGTGCACCTTTCTCTTTATTTCATTAGTTCCACTCAAAAGCCAACCCAATCCCCCTACACTTCAACTTTTGCAAAGTTCATATCAAATTCAAGTGCTCAGGGAGGTAAATGGTTCAAATATATGGTTAATTAGAACAAATGGGTAAGACTTATAATGTGGTTGCCGAAAAATCAGGATTACAGGCTCAAACGGGGGTAACTAAAATACATAACAATTAGTTGGATAATAGCATATAACTGGCTTAATAAAGAAATGCTTATATCACTTCCAAGACTGAATAAAATTACTATTTTGCTTTGTAAACACACAGGGCAAGTTCTAGACATCAAATGCAATGCACAGAATACACAAAACCTCACACACATATGCCACATAACTCACTCAAGATCAGACTCATCAAGACTGTCACGACCCACATTTCCCTCCGTAGGATGTCGTGACGGTACCTAGTCTCTATGACTAGGTAAGCCTAACATTTATGCGGGATAACTGAATATAAAGCTGAAACTCAACCTCAACATCTGAAATAAATAAAAATTGCGATTCAGATTAGTTACAACTCCCAAAACCCGATAGAAATAAGTCACAAGCTCTAAAGAGAAAACGCTAAGTGTATCCATTAGACTCTAATAAAAAAAAAGAAAGCAACATCATAAAGATAGAGGGGGACTCTGAGGTCTAAGGACGCTGTTAGATGTACTGAAGTCTCCACGTGCGGCTAGCTCAATGGCACCTGTTCTGGTAAGTAGTACATGGATCTGCAGAAAAAGATGTGCAGAAGTATAGTATGAGTACACCACAATAGTACCCAGGAAGTGCCAAGCCTAACCTCGGTAGAGTAGTGACAAGGTCAGGTCAGGGCCCTGTTGGAATAAAAAGGAAACAAGGCAGAAGATATAACAATATAATGAAATGACGGGGAGTTTAAACAATGAGAAGTTACAGAAAGTAACAACACAGGGATTAAAGGTAAACAATTGGGGCGCTCCCGAGGTACCGCCTCGTAGTACCAATTGTAAATACACAATAGGGGAAGCTCCCGAGGTACCACCTCGTAGTCCCAAAAGTAAATATGCAACGTGGGCACTCTCAAGGTACCGCCTCGTAGTCCCAAAAGTAAATACACAACAAGGGGAGCTCCCGAGGTACGTCTCGCAGTCTCAAAAGTACATATGCAACAGGGCGCTCCCGAGGTACCGCCTCGTAGTCCCAAAAGTATATACACAACAAGGGGAGCTCCCAAGGTACCGCCTCGTACTCTCAAATGTAAATACATAGCTCATAACACATGGAACAACAAATTTACAACAAGGGAATCATACAGTTAAAGACTGAATACAATATCAAGGAAGCAGGTAATTCAAGCATGTTGCACAAGTTGCAAGTAAGAGTTAAGACACGTAGGCAAGTGACATTAGGCTAAACATGATGACTACACTGGCTAGGACAACTCAGTTAAGGAATTAAAAGAAAACTACTCAGCAAGAACCAAATTTTTTTTCAACAATTAATCCGAGTATGCACTCGTCACCTCGCGTTCACGGCCTTCACGTATTGAAAATATCATAACAGTACCAAAACCTAAAGGGAGGTTCTCCGACACAAGGTTAGAAAAGTCACTTACCTCAAATCTCGCTCAATCAATCGATAAGGATGCCTTTCCCTCGACTTTCTGACTCCGAATGGCTCAAATCTAGCCAAAACAGTTACATACTATGAATATAACTATAAAAAACTAATTTGAATAATGAATCTACTACTTTAGCAAAGAATTAAAAAATCGCCCCAAAAAGTCGACCAGGGACTACGTCTCGGAACCCGACCAAAATTATAAAATCCGAACACTCAATCTATAGAGTCCAACCATACAAGAATTACTCAAACCGACCTCAAATATCCGTTCAAATCCCCTAATTTTAACCTAAGAAGTTTTCCCAATTTTTCCTCAAATTTCAAAATAAAAACACTAATTAAATGATGAAAACAACAATAGATTCGTGTAATGTAGCCAAAACCGAGTGAGACTTTCATACCCCAATAATTTCCTTGAAAATCCCTCAAAAACTCACCACAAACCGAGGTCTCTAGGTCCAAAAATAAAAGTGAGATCAAACCCTCGACATTAGGCCTTTTCTGCCCAGTGAAGTCGCTTCTGTGAGGCCTCAGTCGCACCTGCGACATCGCATCTGCAAAAAAACCATCGCAGGTGCAGATTCCACTTATGGCCAGGATTTCCACTTCTGGCGTAACAAGGCTCGCACCTGCGAGCCTGCTTTTGCGGAGAACCTTCTGCTTCTGCGACCATATTTAAGTAATCACAAAATAAAAAAAGGGGGAGCAATAATTAGGGGTTCAGGGCTAATTTTCTCAAAATGACCGGTCGGGTTGTTACAAAGACACTCTAGTCAAAGCAGTTAAGCAATGTTAAAATCATAGGTACTTATACAAGAGTCAAAAACTGAGTCTAAGTGTCACAACTAAAACACTCACTATCCTCAAGGCATAATAAAGTCAAGAGACATAGTTTTCAATTCAAATCATAGCACAAGGTTTCTTACTCCAAAAGAAAATAAAACTAACCACACCTGATTCAATCCAAACTCTTGGAAAGGAACCGCGGCACAAAGAAAAACCAAGGGGAATTGTTACACTTCCTAACAGAAGAAAATATTTTTTGTCTTTTTCTTTCGACTTTAATCCCTCAAGGAACCCGTCAAATGATATCCATCATTGGGAAAAATCAAAAATTTTGAATTTTTTTCAATTTTTATGGTCTTGTTTTTAATTTCCAACTACTACAAGTAACAAAACCAACACATATACATACAACATACAATTATTGCCCACCCCAAACTTTAATATGTGGCATGTCTCTATGACACACAATTAAAAAGCATAAGGTAAAGGAAACTTCCCTGAACACCTAGTCGGGGTCTGAGTCGAAGTCGGGCTCCATTCCTCGCCTTCGAACTAATGCACACATCTATGCAGACAGCTTCTTCTCAGCCTTTTTGGGGTACACCCCACACTTATGTTTTTCACTCAGTGCAAACTTCTCTTTTGAGCCCTTCACTTTCCACTCAACACTAGCAGCTAGTTTTTCCCTTTGAGCCCCCTTTACTATATCCATATCGAACGTCACTGTCTTCTCGCCCACTCTAAGTAAGAGTTTCCTCTCATGTATATATAGTATAGCTCTACCCGTCACCAAGAATGGTCTTCCTAGGATGAGGAGGAACTCCTTGTTTTCTTCCATATTCACCACTATAAAATCTACAGGAAATGCGGACTTATCCACCCAAACTAACACATCTTCCACTATCCTCTCGGGTATTAAGGTTGTTTGGTCTACCAGCTACAAAGATATTGGCACCGACCTTATCTCTCCAATCCCCTTCTCCAATTTTCTGTAAATAGATAGAAGCATCAAGTTAAATTGACGCACCAGAATCACATAAGACTTATCAAAATTTATAGTCCCTAATAAGCAAGGTACAGTAACTCCCTGGATCTCCACACTTTTGTAGGAGTTTATTTTTGCAATATAGCACTGCAATGCTCTGTAAGCTTGACCACTGAGGTCTCCTCTATTTTCATCTTCTTTGACAGGATCTCCTTCATAAATTTGGCATAAGCAGGCATTTGCGAGAGCACTTCTGTAAATGGTAAGTTTACATGGACTTGTTTTAGCATATCCAGAAATATCCCAAACTGCTTGTCCAGCTTTTCTCTACATAGTTTTTGAGGGAAAGGTAAAGTAGGCATATGCTCGCTCTCCTAAGGTTCCTCCCTTCTCGATTTTTCTTCCTTTTTTTTCTTCTTAGTTTTCATTGGGCCTTTCTTCTTCTTGTCATCATCACTTTTCAGCTGCTTCCTGCTTTCTTTTGCAATTATCACATCTTTCTGGATTGGGGTGGGATCCTTCAACAATTGCCCACTTCTCAAGGTCACAACATTAACTATTTCTTTTGGATTTCTCTCAATATCAGCGGGGAGAGTCCCTGGAATATTCTCAATCAAAAGAGTGGCTAGCTGCCCATCCTGTCATTCCAAGTTTCTAAAACAAGTACCTATTTCTTCGATAGCTGCTCCATGTTCCCGTATATCTGTGCTATGAGTTTCAAGCCTTTCATCAGTTTTCAGAATGAAGGCCTTCATGAGATCTTCTACGCCAGACTGAATGGGCTGTTGAGGCTGAAATTGCCGCTTCTGCTGATTTTAGAATGCTGGAGCTCCTTATCCCTAGGGTCTAGAGTTATTTTGTTGCCATGCATTCATGGTAACCCCAATTGAACTCCATGAAAAACTGGGGTGCCTCTGACCCATTACATTAAAATTGTAGTTTCCCACAAGATTCACTTCCTCAGTTGAGGCTTGACACTCATGAGTAGGGTTTCCTCTTTCACATATATCACAAGATGTGTTAGTATCATTTTGTATCGAGGTTAAGGTCATCTTTCTTATTTCTATAGCCATAGCATCAGTTGATCTTCTTCTTTCTGCACTATCAGAGGGCTATTGATTAGCATGTTCAGATAACTCATCAAGAATTGTAACTATCTCCTCTGGAGTCTTCTTCATCAACGGGCCTCCAGCTGCATTACTCAATGTTCTATGAGAGACTGGTATAAATCCATCCCAAAAGTCCTGAGTTGCATCCGGAGTTCAATTTCGCTATGTTGACACTTCCTAAAAATCTCCTTAAACCTCTTCCATGCTTTAAAACAGTTTCATTCTTTTTCTGGCAGAAGTTATGGATTTCTCTTCTAAACTTGCCCGTTTTAGCTGAGGAGAAATATTTATCAAGGAATTTTTTGGTCATCTCCTCCCAAGTTCTAATTGATCTTGTGGGCAAGCTTCGAAGACACTGCTTTGCATCATCTTAAAGAGAAAAAGGGAATGCCCTTAGATACACTGTATCTTGTGATATAGCATTGTATTGAAAGGTGTTCATAATCTTCTCGAAGTCCATTAGATGTGTGGTTGGATCTTCGTTTGGCTTCCCTCTGAAGACACAACAATTCTGAAGAGTTTGAAGAAACCTTTGCTTCAATTCGAAATTGTTAGTTGCAATTGGAGGTGGTCTCACACTTGATAAACCTTGATTGTTGACCGGTCTAGCATAATCTCTAAGTAGTCTCCCAGGCAAAGGTTGATGTTGTTAAGTTGAGACTCCTCTCTTCTTCATAGGTGTTCTGCACATCTCTAATAGCTGCTTCCTCAGCATCCCGTGTAGCTTGTTCTCTTCGTTGGGCTGCTTCTCTCGCAGCCAATTCTACATTATCTTCACCCTTTCCAGCCATAAGTTCTTTGGTTGAGGGTTGCCTAACCTTTTCTGACGTCTTGATGAGACTTTTTTCCTTCTTGAGCTGTCGTAGTTGTTTTTCAATTTCTGGCTCGTATGGTAGCACTTCCTTTGTAGAAGTTCTATTCATGCACCAATCTAACATGTAACCCGCGCACAGTCAAAGAGCACCAAACGTAAAAAGAGAAAAATAAAATAAAAATAAAAAAATTCCTGAATTAGAAGTACAAACTATTTCAAACACTATTGATTTCCAATACTCGGCAACGGCACCAAAATTTGACGAGCTGGAAACACACACTTAATTTATGCTTGCTAGACAAAGATAGTATAGTATAATATCGCATCCAGAGGGATTGAAGTCAAATAGTATTTTCATAGTTTGTAGCTTGATTGCTATTAAGGAGAATCAACAATTGAGATTTATATGATTAATAACTACAATCAACTAAGAGTGTAAAGCTATTGACTAATGACAATCGAAACAAGCAAAGAAAGTTATCAGTGGGAGAATATAGGGTTTTGATAGGATAGGTGCAAGATAATTGTTTGGGATATAAATCTTGATAATTCATTTCTAATGTTCAAGTGAGTCTCTAGAATTCACTCAATTATTAGTTCAAACGTTCCACAAAAACGCCTCTCTGGATTAAGCCTTAACCTCACAGGATGAACCAATTTAAGCACGTGAAGATATGCAAGAATGCGTAGTGAATTGGTCTTTAGGAGAACCTCTCTCGATTATCCTCCTAACTAGGTTTAATCAATGATTCAACTAGCCTCTTTCTATTACTAAGAAAAATTAATAAACTCAACCAATAATATAATGCAAAGATATCACAAGTTATGCCTCTCTCGATTACATGAACAAGTGAATATAGATGCAACAGTTAAATCGTCCAAAATACTTCAATACATAAAAACAAAGTTATAATCCACAAACAATCATCACTACACCGAATCCATCAAACAGTAAAGGGAAGTAATTCATAGTTGTGGAACAATTCATCATAAATACAACAAATGTATAGGAAAACATAAATTCAAACCAAACTTGATCTTGAGTGAGGAAGGAATGATGAAATACTTGTGCTCATGTTATTCCAACTCCTCCTTAGCCTCCTTAGATCGAATATGTGTTGAATGTCCAGAAATTAACGATTTTCCATGTATTTATACCAAGTAGGGTCGGACCCAGATGAAATCACCTTCTCCTAGAGAAATAGGAAAATTACTCTGTAAAAATAGCACAGACGTGTTGCATGGGGAAACGCACCATGCGGGGCGTTAGTGGGGAATTACAGAGAGCTATTTCTGATAGGAAGCAGGAAAATTGCATAGCTGCCCCATGCCACGTGCCGCACTAGTGCACTTTTCTCAGAGTACAAATTTTTCTTGTGTTTTGACGTCCAGACTTGGTCCTCGACCCTTGAACACGATCCGGGCTTAATCCCTTAGGCTTTTACTCAGAATTCAAAGCTCCAAATCACTCTAATTCATTCCATAACATCTACATAGCTTTGAATTACTCCTACAAGGCATACAACACATAATTAGTGCAAAACACTATCAAATTAAAGCTCAAAACGAATAAAGTGCAGTAAATTAGAGTGCAATAATCGACTAAAATATGAGATTATAGCCTACCATCAGAGGGTTTCCGAATGTTAATCTAGAGATCTGGAGGTCATCTCGGCTTGAATTGGCTAAAGTTAGAAAGTTGGAGGTTTGGAAGGTTGTGAAGTTTGACTGGGAGTTGACTTTATTGATATCAGGGTCGGATTCTGATTCTGAAAGTTGTAATAGGTCCGTCATGTCATTTATGAATTGTGTGAAAAATTTGAGGTGAATCAGAGTTATTTTGGTATGATTCGGCGTTGGTTTTGGAAGTCGGAAGTTTATAGTTTCAATAGGCTTGAATTTGGTTGCGATTCATGAATTAATTCTTTGAATCGATGTTGTTTTATGTGGTTTTTGGCCTTGAGTAGGTCCGTTATGTATTTTGGAACTTGTTGGTATATTAAGACAGGGTCCCATGGGCCCCGGGTGTGATTCTGATTGAAATTGGGACAAGTTTGGTCGTGTGAAATTGCTGATGTTTGGCTGTGAGTGGTGCAACCGTACCTGTGCATTTTGGGTCGCAGGTGCGGCATTGCAGAAGCAGCCTTTGAGCCGCAAAAATGAGTTTGGCCCTACCTAGCTGGGACCGTAGATACGGTCAGTGCTCTGCAGACATAGGCGTGCAGAAGTGATCCATAGGTCGCTGAAGCGAGGACGCAGATGCGCGTGGGTGCCCACAGAAGCACATTCTCAAGACTTAAGTTCTGGCCGCACCTGCAATGGCATATATTGTAATGACCCGACCGGTCATTTTGATTTTTCGATCCCTGTTCTCCTAATTAAGACTCCTCATATGTGCCTTTACTACTATATTACTTGCGGGGATGGTTGATTCGGGTTTGGAAGGGTTCGGATTGAAATCAAAACACTTAGTTCCTTAATAGTGGCCTACAATGGTCAAGTTTGATTTGGGTCAATGTTTAGAGTAAACGACCTCGGAACCCTAATTCGATGGTCCCAATAGGTTCGTATGATGAATTTGGACTTGGGCATGTGTTCGAATCGGGTTTTGGATTACCCATGAGCATTGTGGTGCTTAATATTGAAAGTTGGTGCATTGAAGATCTTTCCAAGTTCTTTAAGTTTGGTTTAGAGTAGACTTTGGTGTTATCGAGGTCCATTTGGGATTCAAAGCCTGGGAGTAGTTTCGTATGGTGATTTATGACTTGCACGTAAAATTTGGTGTCATTTCGATTAGTCTAAGTATGATTCGGCGCGTTCAGAGTAACTTGAAAAGCTTGAAGTTCATAACTTGATTTAATTTGGTTTTGGGGTGTGATTCTTAGTTTTGATGTTGTTTTACATGTTTCAAGAGTTCGAGCAGGTCCGTATTATGCTTATGGAGTTGTTGGTGCACTTGGACGAGGTCCCAAGTGGCTCGGGTCAGTTTCAGACCACCTGGAGTTAAGTCCAAAATGCTGTCACTGCTGGTTCTGGTTTCCTTCTTTGCGATCCTGTGGGTGGGGTCGCATTCGCAAAGAAGGAATTTGGGACTGGGTGGTTTTGTTCTTCGCGTTTGAGAATTCATAGCCGCATTCGTGAAGGCTTGGGACCAATGGACTTCGTAGGTGATTAGTCGCGTTAGCATAGAGTCGAGGGCCTGGACCTGGGCAACCCGATTGCCTTACGCATTCGCAGTCGAGGGCACTCGTTCGCGTTGAGGAGGCAGCTCAGTGCATTGCATTTGCGAGTGTCCTCTAGCGATCGCGAAGAAAAATTTTCCTAGGTCCTTCAGTTTTGTCTTTGCGATTGCGAGGGCTTGTCCATGATTGCGATGAAGGTAGACCTAGGCAGAATGTCTTTAAAAGTCGGGACTTAAGCTTTTTTGATTCATTTCTCTCATTTGTTGGTCGACTTTAGAGCTGTTTGAGGTAAATAACTTCTACACAATATGAGTTTAATACATGCATTATGGGTAGATTTTAATATGGAAATTGTGGAAATTTTTGAAGATTGTTGGAAAACCTAGGTTTTGATACAAATGGGATTAGACTACGAAAATGGTTATGGAATTGAGTAGAAATTATATATTTGCATTTGTGAGGATATGGTTTACATTTATCTTCAAAAATATACGGAATCTGAGCACGTGGGCCCGAGGGTTAATTTTAGAAATCTTCTATTTTGGGTTGGGTAATTACTCTAATAGCTAAATTGTGAACTTTTGAGCATTATGTATTTTGCCCACTAGTGAGTGTCGAAGTCGAACCATCGTCACTAGTTCTTCGAGGTTAAACTATATACTTACTGGGAACATGTTGTTTATGTACTCACGCTACACTTCTGTAAGAGGATCTGAGGCAGGTGCATCTGGCAGTCCTATAGGCGGTGTACCCCCGTTACTCAGAGGCCTAGTGGTGAGCTTCTCTCTATGCCGTTCCACAACACCCGGAGTCTCTCCTTATTGTATTTTACTTTCTATCTAACAACCATACAGTAGTGTAGGAGGTTTTGTATATTCTGCTAATTTCCTCATGCACTTATGACACCGGGTATTAGGAGTATTCCAGTAGACATTTTATTCTTTTGAGTATTAAATTCATTACTTTACTCTTTCCTTTATTTGATGCTTTGTTTCACTAAAATTTCCTGTTAATAGCTATCTCATTAAATAAAATCAATTACTTTAAAAATAGTAAAATGACCAATTAAATAGGTAGATTACTGTTGGCTTGCCTAGTAGCGACATTGGGCGCCATCACGGCCTATAGTGGAAATTGGGTCATGACATTTTCGCAGGTGCGGAGCCACAGATGTGGCTGTTGGGCCGCAAAAGCAATAGAGATTTTTGAGGGTTTGATTTCATTATCCATTTTGGACCTAGAGAGCTCGGTTTGTGGCGATTTTTCGAGAGATTTACAAGAAATTCATTGGGTAAGAGATTCTAACTCGATTTTGGTTATATTACACGTATTCGTTGTTATCTTCATCATTTTATTAGTAAGTTGGAAATTTGGGGAAAAATTGTGAAAATATCTTAGACTAAATTTTGAAGTTATGAACGGCGATTTTAGGTCAGATTTGAGTAATTCTTGTATGGTTAGACTCGTTATAAAATGGGTGTTTGAATTTTGTAATTTTTATCGGATTCCGAGACGCGAGTCTGGGGTTGATCTTTTGAGTTGACTTTTTATTTCTCTTTAAAGATCGTAGCCTTATTGTTTCGGAATAGTTTCCTGTAATTTATATTTATGGTATAAAGTTATTTTTGCTAGATTCAAGCCGTTCAGAGTTGGATAATTGAGGAAAATGCTTACTAGTGGATTGAGTAGTGAGTTTTGAGGTAAGTATTTTGCCTAACTTTGTGTGGGGGAATTACCCCTTAGGATTGGTGTTGTTTGTGTACTTATGATATGTGGAAGCTGTATAGACAAGGTGACAAGTGTCTACACGGGGCTAAATGAGGTAATTGACCGGTTCTAGCTACTTAGATTCTTTCACGCCTTTAATTGAGCTATCTTAGTACGTTATATCCATCATCTTTAGTCTATCTTCACATGCTTTACTTGTCTTACCCATTACTTATTATTGTCTTTACATGTTTAGTTGAAGTTATTGTTTCCTCTATTCCTTATTTATTATTTAACTGTTGAGTTGTTTACTTGAAGTTGTTATTCATAGAATATCTTGTGGCTGAAATTGGTATTGAGTTACAACGGCCGTGATTCACATCGAGGGAAAGTTGTTATGTTGTGATATGCTATTCTTGTTGAGTTATTCCCTTCCGGTTGATATTGTTGAGATTCTTGTGCATATTATGGTTGAGCCATGGGTATTTGTCGTGGAAACACCATTGTTGTTGATTTCTTTGGCAAGTTGTGATATTGGGCACTTGATGTGTGATTTGTGATACGTTGTGATATTGATACGCACACGGGGGTTTAAAGTTTTGGGGTTGAAATGCATGTGGTGAGATAAGGCTTGATACGCGTGTTGCTAGTAGGGGAACTACTTGAAGCCACGCAGTGTGATAAGGTGTGCTAAAACGCCAGAAGCTATTTCGGGAAAAATAAATTTTCAAAACTAAATGCAAGGCTTCCACGGTGATATAAGGAAAGATTGTGAATTGTTTTGTGATTTGAGACTACGAGGCGGTACCATGGTAGTGATTCTGGTTGATATTTTTCTATTACCTTATTTCTATTTTGGTTGCTTGTTTTCTTGGCATATCATTTCTTGTTTTCTTCCGTGATGCATTATTTTACTTAGTTCAGTGTGGCTATTCTCGGTATATTTCTTTATTGTCTCATTTCTATTGTTATCATTATTACACTGTTATATACCTCTTCAGTTTCTTATTTATTCCAGTAGGGCATTGACCTGACCTCGTCACTACTCTACCGAGGTTGAGCTTGGCACTTATTGGGTACCGTTGTGGTGTACTCATGTTTTACTTCTGCACACCTTTTTGTACAGATTAAGGTACCTTCTACTAGTCCAGGCACCAGTGACATGAGCCCAGTTTTGGAGACTTCAAGGTATACTTGCCGGCGTCTCCAAGCCTTGGAGTCTCCCTCTATTTAGTCTATTTCATTTTCTTTCCTTTTATATAGACACACTGTTGTTTAAGGATGTTCAGCACTGTTTGTAGAGCTTGTGACTTGTTATCAACATGTTTTGGGAAGTTTGCATATGCTGAGTTACGAAGTTTTCTTAATAATAATCATTGAGTTTTTTAGAGCTTATTCATTATTTCAGTAATATTTCGCATGTGTGTTAAGCCTTACCTAGTCTTAGAGACTAGGTGCCATCACGACGACCTACTGAGGGAAATTGGGGTCGTGACAAGTTGGTATTAGAGCTCTATGTTCATAGGTGTTATGAGTGACAAGCAGGTTTAGGATATGGAACTGTTAGAAAAAAAAAGTCCACTTCTTTGATTCCTTATCGTGCGAATTTTTTGGCTTCGAAATTCTAAATCTTTGTTTTTCTGTTCTCTCACAGATGGTGAGGACACGCACAACTATACCGGATGATCAAAAACCTGCGCCCCTTGCTAAAGCTGCGAGAGGCCGGTGCCGGGAAGAGGCTAAGGACGGGCACGTGGTGCAGTAAGAGCACCTGCCCGAGCTGCGACAAAGGAGTCACCAGTAGCTCCAGTTGAGGGACAGGTACTTGAGATGCCTGTTACTACCCCTGCACTTGAGGAGACCCTCGCCCAGTCTTTGAGCATGTTTGGCAACTCTAGCTCAGGCGGGGTTGATTCCACTTGCTCCTGCCACATCTCAGTCCGGGGGGAGGAGCACAGATTCCCGCCGCCCCTACCCCAGAGTAGCGGATTGAGGTTGAATAGTTGGGTAGCCCGGCCGAAGCAGCTTCACTCACTTGGGCTCAGTTCTCAGAGATGTTCATGAGGGAGTTTGTTCCCCAGAGTCTTCGAGATGCATGGCGCATAGAGTTTGAGCAGTTGCCCCAGGGTGGTATGACCGTATCAGAGTATGTTGTTAGGTTCAGCTAGTTTTCCAAACATGCACCTGCATTATTTTCACTGTGAGAGAGCGAGTCAATCAATTTATCGAGGGGCTTACTCGCGGTATCAGATTCAGCATGGCTCGAGAGCTAGAGGCCGATATCCTATACAAGCAGGTGGTGTAGATTGCCTGGAGATTGGAGGGTATGTTGGGGTCGGGAGAGAGAGGAGGGGGAGGCCAAGAGGCCTCGAGATTCTGGCACATATAGTGGTGCCCGTGTTACAGCCTGTAGTGGTAGAGGCTATGTGAGCCACCCTGTTTATTCAGCACTCCCAGCTTCCAATAGTATTCTGGCTACTCCCAAGCTTCAGGTTGCCTATTATGCACTGCCACTATCTAGTGCACCTCCTGCATGGGGTGCTTTAAGCAGTCAGTCTACCTGACCAGGCCCGAGCCAGTTTCAGCAGCAACATCCCTCGAGAGCTTGTTTTGAGTGTGGTGATACTCGTCATATGGTGATTGACTGCACCATTAGGAGGGGTGCACCTTTACAGACTACTCAGGCTCCACGTATTCTACAGGGTTCTTAGGCTTCTCAGGCCGTGGTTACCACCCCAGTTGCCGCTCCACCTGCATAGCCAGCTAAAGGTGGAGGTCAAGCAAGTAGGGCTCGCCCTAGAGGGGGAGGCCAGGCCAGATGTTATGCATTTCCGGCTAGGACGAAGGCGGTTGCATCAGACTCAGTCATCACAGGTATTTTTACGATTTGTCATAGAGATGCATCAGTATTATTTGATCCGGGATCCACTTATTCCTATGTATTATCTTACTTTGCTCCATATTTGGGTATATCTCGTGATTCCTTGAGTTCTCTTATTTATGTGTCCACGCCTGTAGGAGATTCTATTATTGTTGACAGTGTGTGTCGGTCGTGCTTAGTTGTTCTTGGTGGTTTTGAGACTAGAGCTGATCTATTATTGCTCAATATGGTAGATTTCGATGTTATTTTGGGCATGGATTGGTTGTCGCCCTATCATGCTATTCTTGATTTTCACGCCAAGACGGTGAAGTTGGCTATGCTAGATTTGCCGCGGTTGGAGTGGAAGGGTACTTTTGATTGTGTTCCTAGCAGGGTGGTGTCTTTCCTTAAGGCATATCAGATGGTTGGGAAGGGATGTGATGCATATCTATCCTATGTGAGAGATGTCAGTATTGATACCCCTACGGTTGAGTCAGTTCCAGTAGTGAGAGACCATCTAGACGTATTTCTGGTGGATCTTCTAGGCGTGCCGCCCGATAGGTATATCGATTTTGGTATTGACTTGTTTTCGGGCACTCAACCCATTTCTATTCCACCATATCGTATCGCCCCGGCGAAGTTGAATGAGTTATAGGAACAATTGCAACATTTTCTTGATAAGGGCTTCATTCGGCCCAGTGTGTGGCCTTGGGGTGCTCCGGTTTTATTTGTAAAGAAGAAGGATGGTTCTATGCACATATGTATTGATTATCGACAGCTGAAAAAGTTTACAGTCAAGAACATGTATCCCTGCCACGCATTGATGACTTATTTGATCAGCTATAGGGCGCTAGGGTGTTCTCCAAGATTAATTTGTGGTCGGGTTATCATCAGTTGAAGATTTGGGACTTGGATATTCCGAAGACTACCTTCAGAACTCAGTATGGTCATTATGAGTTCCTTGTGCTATCATTTGGGCTGACTGATGCCCCAACAACATTCATGCACTTGATGAACAGTGTATTCCAGCCCTATGACTCATTCATCATTGTGTTTATTGATGACATCTTGGTGTACTCCCGAGGCGGGGAGGATCATGAGAAGCACCTGAGGATTGTGCTCCAGAACTTGAGAGAAAGTTGTTGTATGAAAAATTTTCAAAGTGTTAATTCTGGCTTGATTTGGTGGTCGTTTTGGATCATGTAGTGTCGAGTGAGGGGATCAAGGTAGATCCAAACAAGATTGAAGCAATGCAGAGTTGGCCTAGACCATCTTCAAACTATTGACATCCGGAGTTTTCTTGATGTGGCAGGGTATTGCCGTCGAATCATAGAGGGTTTCTCATCTATTGCTGCACCTATGACAAGACTGACCTAGAAGGGTGCTCCTTTAAGATGGACCAAGGAGTGTGAGGAGAGATTTCAAAACCTCAAGACTGCTTTGATTACAACCCTAGTGTTGGTGTTGCTTACGGGTTTGGGGTCTTACACAGTGTACTGTGATGCGTCACGTGTTGACCTTGGCGCGGTGTTGATGCAAGACGGTAGGGTGATTTCCTACGTGTCTAGACAACTGAAGGTACATGAGAAGAATTATCCTATCCACAACCTCAAGTTAGCAGCTATTGTCTATGCCTTGAAGATTTGGCTGGTGTCCTTTGTGAGGTCTATACCGACCATAGGAGTGTAGAACATTTATTCAAATAGAAGGATCTTAAATTTCAGCGGCGGAGATTGTTAGAGTTGCTTAAGGACTATGATATCACCATTCTATATCATCCCGGGAAGGCCAATGTGATGGCCGATGCCTTGAGTCGAACGGTGGATTGCTTAGGCAATTTTGCATATCTTCCGCCAGCGAAGAGGCCATTAGCATTGGATGTTTAGGCCTTGGCCAACCAGTTTGGTAGATTGGATGTTTCTGAGCCGAGTCGAGTTTTGGCTTATGTGGTTTATCGGTCTTCTCTATATGTTCACATCAGAGAGCGTCAGTATAATGATTCCCACTTACTTGTCCTCAAGGACATAGTTATGCACGGCGATGCTAAGGAGCTTACTATCGGGGATGACGATGTGTTGCAGATGCAGGGCCAGCTATTTGTGCCTAATGTAGATTATTTGCGTGAGTTGTATTTTCAGGACGCCTACAGTTCGCAGTACTCCATTCCGCTAAGATGTATCAAGACTTGATACAATACTATTGGTGGATGAGAATGAAGAAAGACATAGTGGAGTATGTAGCTCCGTGTCTAAATTGTTAGCAGGTGAAGTATGAGCATCGGCAACCAGGTGGATTGCTTCATAGGCTAGAGATTCCTGAGTGGAAATGGGAGCGAGTCACCATGGATTTTGATGTTGGGCTCCCACAGACTCAGAAGAAGTTTGATGTAATAGTGATTGTGGATAGATTGACCAAGTTAGCTCATTTTATTCCAGCGGTGACTACTTATTCTTCAAAGCAGCTGGCTCAGGTTTATATTCACGAGATTGTTCGACTTCATGGCGTGCCAGTATCCATCATCTCTGACAGGGGTACGTAGTTTACATCACAATTTTGGAAGGCCGTATAGTGTGAGTTGGGCACATGGGTTGCGTTGAGTACAACATTCTACCCTAAGACGGACGGGCATTTACAACGCACTATCCAGATATTGGAGGATATGCTTCGCGCATGTGTGATGGAGTTTAGGGGTTCTTGGGATCAGTTCTTGCCGCTTGCAGAGTTTGCCTACAACAATAGCTACCAATCGAGCATTCATAAGGCCCCATATGAGCCCTTGTACGGGAGGTAGTGTCGGTCTCCGGTAGGATGGTTTGAGGCGGGTGAGGCTAGGCTATTGGGTACTGACTTTATTCTGGATGCTTTGGAAAAGGATAATTTGATTCAGGATCAACTTCGTACAGACTAATCTAGACATAAGAGTTATGCAAGTCGGAGGTTCGTGATGTTTCATTCATGGTTGGGGAGCGGGTCTTGCTCCGGGTTCCGCCCATGAAGGGTGTTATGACGTTCGGGAAGAAGGGCAAGTTGAGCCCTAGGTATATCAGACCTTTTGAGATTCTTGAGAGGATTGGTGAGATGGCCTACAAACTTTCACTGCCACCTAGTCTAGTTGCAGTTCATCCAGTATTCCATGTCTCTATGCTTTAGAAGTATCACGATGATTCATCTCATGTGTTGGATTTTAGCTCAATCTGATTGGACAAGGATTTGTCTTACGATGAGGAGCTGGTGGCCATTTTGGACAGGCGGGTCCGAAAGTTAAGGTCAAAGAGCATTGCTTCAGTGAAGGTTCAGTGGAGAGGTCAACCAGTCGAGGAGGTGACTTGGGAGACCGAGCATGATATAAGTAGCCGTTATCCTCATCTTTTCACCACCTCTGGTATGGCTCTATACTCGTCCGAGGACGAACATATGTTTTAAGAGGGAGAGGATGTAACGACCCGTCTATTCAGTTTGTGTATTTTAGCCCCGATCCCCTATTTATTGCCTCCTTTGTGTTGTATTACAATTATGTGTTTTGCTGGGATGTTTGGTTTTGGTTTTGGGCGAGTTTCGGAGTGAAATGGGACACATAATCTTAAGTCGGAGGCTTAAGTTGAAAGGGTTGACCGTAGTTTGACTTTTGTGTAGACAACTCCATAATGGAGTTTTGACCGTTCCAATAACTCCGATATGGTGATTTTGGACTTAAGAGCTTGCCCCGATGTTGATTTGGAGGTCCGTAGGTCATTCCGGCTTGAATTGGCAAAAGTTAAAAAGTTGAAGGTTCGGAAGGTTGATAAGTTTGACTGGGATTTGACTTTATTTATATCGAGGCCGAATTTGATTCCAAAAGTTGGACTAGTTCCGTCATGTCATTTATGACTTGAGCGCAAAATTTGAGGTCAATCGGAGTTGATTTGGTATGATTCGACATTAGTTTTGGAAGTTGGAAGTTCATTGTTTCAAGAGGCTTGAATTTGGTTGCGATTCATTGAATCGATATTGTGTTGTGTGATTTTTGGCCTAGGGTAGGTCTGTTATGTGTTTTGAAACTTGTTGGTATATCCGAACTAGGTCCTGTGGGCCCCAAGTATGATTCAAAACGAATTCGAAACAAGTTTGGACTTGTGAAATTGATAAAGTTTGGCTGTAACTGGTGCAATCACACCTATGCATTTTGAGTCGCAAATGCGGCATCGCAGAAGCGGCCTTCGAGCCGCAGAAGTGAGTTTGGCCCTGCCTAGCTAGGACCACAGATGTGGGTGCGCAGAAGCGCTCCACAGGTCGTAGAAGCGCGTGGGTGCCCGCAGAAGCGCATTCTCAGGACTTAAGTCATGCCCGCACCTGCATTGGCAACTACATGTGCGGAACTGCAAAAGTGGCTACTGGGCCGGAAAAGCGAAATCGCTGGACAGAAATAGGGATTTTTGAGTGCTTGATTTCATTATCCATTTTTTGGACCTAGAGAGCTCGGTTTGTGGCGATTTTTGAGAGATTTTCAAGAAATTCATTGGGTAAGAGATTCTAACTCGATTTTGGTTATATTACACGAATTCATTGTTATTTTCATCATTTAATTAGTGATTTGAGTTGAAAATCTGGGAAATAATTGTGAAAACTTCTTAGACTAAAATTTGAGGTTTTGAAAGGCAATTTGAGGTCGGATTTGAGTAATTCTTGTATGGTTGGTCTCGCTATCGAATGGGTGTTCGAATTTTTTAATTTTGGCTGGGTTGCGAGACGCGGGCCCAAGGTTGACTTTTTGAGTTGACTTTTTTTTTCTCTTTGAAGATCGTAACTTTATTGTTCGGAATAGTTTTCTATAGTTTATATTTATGGTATAAATTTGTTTTGGCTAGATTAGCCGTTCAGAGTTGGATAATCGAGGGAAAGACTTACTAGTAGATTGAGTAGCGTGTTTTGAGGGAGGTGTCTAGCCTAACTTTGTGTGGGGGAATTACCCCTTAGGATATATGTTGTTTGTGTACTTGTGATATGTGGAAGCCGTGTACGCAAGATGACGAGTGTGTACACGAGCTAAATATCGTAATTGACCGATTCTAGCTACGTAGATTCTTTCATGCCTTTAATTGAGCTATCATAGTACGTTACATTCATCATCTTTAGCCTATCTTCACATGCTTAACTTGTCTTACCCCTTACTTGTTATTGTGTTTACATGTTTAGTTGAAGTCATTGTTTCCTCTATTATGTATTCATTATTTAACTGTTGAGTTCTTTACTTGAAGTTGTTATTCTTAGAATATCTTGTTGTTGAAATTGGTATTGAGTTATAAAGACTGTGATTAACATTGAGGCAAAGTTTCTAAGTTGTGAAATTCTATTCCTGTTGAGTTATTCACTTCCGGTTGATATTGTTGAGATTCTTGTGCATATTGTGGTTGAGCCACGGGCTATTTATTTTGGAAACACCATTATTGTTAATTTCTTTCGCAAAGTTGTGATATTGGGCACTTGAGGTGCGGTTTGTGATACGTTGTGATATTGATACACATGCGGTGGATATAAGGTTTTGGGGTTGAAACGCAAGCAGTGAGATAAGGTGGGCTTGATACGGGTGCTGCTAGCAGGGGAACTACTTGAAGCCACGCAGTGTGATAAGGTGGGCTAAAATGCGGGAAGCTATTTCTGGATAAATGGTTTTTCAGAACTAAATGCAAGGCTTTTGCAGCGCTATAAGGAAATCATGAATTGTTTCATGATTTGAGACTACGAGGCGTTACCTCGGTAGTGATTCTGGTTGATATTTTTCTATTATTTCATTTGTTTTTTTCCCCTTGGCATATCATTCCTTGTTTTCTTCCGTGATGCATTATTTTACTTACTTTAGTGTAGCTATTCTCGGTATATTTCTTTATTGTCTCATTTCTATTGTTATCATTATTAAACTGTTATATACCTATTCAGTTTCTTATTTATTCCAGTAGGGCATTGACCTGACCACGTCACTACTCTACCGAGGTTAAGCTTGGCACTTACTGGGTACCGTTGTGGTGTACTGATACGCTAAAGTTACACCTATATAAATGGTGTAAGTCAGTTGGTGTCAAATATAATAACCCAACTAGGTTAGGGTCGAATCTCACAGGGAATAAGTGTGAAAAGGTTACTTGAATAGTGTGATACTTGACTTAAGCTATAGTTCTACTCCGTTAGTTAAAAGAGTTTTGTAATTGTGAATTGTCAAGAAAAACTATTTTGTTAAGAGAATTTACTTAATTTGATTAAGAAACCAAGGTTGTGTCCCCATCAATGGAATGTAATTCTATCGCTATTAATATGATATATTTCTAATGGAAAGTCCTTTGATTTGCAAATGGTTCCTAAATGACTACCCAATATTTTTCAATAATTAGGAAGTATTTCCTCTTTATAAGTTTTCCAAATATAAAAGAGTTACAATTAAGAACAGTCAATTTATGCCAAGTAGAACACACTTATTCCTATGCGATTCTATTAAACAAGGGTTAAAGCCTTGAGTTCTTGCTATTCAATTCTACCAAACCCTAACTCACTTTTCCAAGTAAAGATAGAGTAACATGGCACTAATCAATTGCAACCATCAACCATAAATGAAGCATGAGAAATGAATAGAAATCAACCAAGCATTATATATATTCAATGGTAAACACCCATTAACATTTAACCAACTTAGGGTCCAAAACCATAGTATTTAAAGTTAGCTACTCATACTAGAATACAAGAAAAAAGTAATAAATAAAGTCATAAAGCTTACAAAGAGGACAAATTCTTGGAATCTCTCTCAAAAGCTTACAAAATAATAGTTTATTCAATGCTCTAGGTGTAGCCTCTTTTTCAGACAAGATGGTCCACAAAAACCATAATCATTCTATTTATAACGGTCTAAAAGCCGTGGTCAAAAATGACAAAAATGACTTTGTAGATCTAGCCTACGACTGCAGAATGGGTCGCAGAATGCTTTCGCGGTCCGCACATCTTCATTTTCACCACTGAATTGATCACAAAGTTTTTCAATTTTCTATCGCATTTTGGTTATGCAGTCCGCATATTGGTTTCGCGACCGCATAACGTACCGCAAAGTTATCTTCATTGGAACTCCTTTTGCATTTGTGCGATCACTATGCGGTCTGCACTAGAGTTATGCGATCGCACAATGGATTGCAAACCTGACTCTCAGAATTTGGGATGGTCCGCTTTAGTTTGCAATGGGTCTGCTGTCCGCACATCACTTTTGCGGTCGCAGACCTGTCATTTCATCTTTTTCATGTTCTTTGCTCTTCAAGTCCAGTTTCCTACGAAACACCAAGACTACATAAGAAATGACTTATAATGCTTTAAAAGATGAGTTAAAATTATGTAATTAGTATCAAAAGTGCCGCATTTCTACGGAACATAAACACCCCCAACTTAGACTCTTGCTTGCCCTCAAGCAACTAAAAAGTCAAACTACCAAATACTAATCTACTTCCAACTGATCACAAAGCAGCAGTGACTATGGATGGTGCTGACTGTTGGCTAACAAGCATGTACCTTCTTTTATTCACCCTTCTTTGAAAACAAAGATCATTTAACAGTTCGAATAATCAGTTTGTGAGCTTCGAGCCTCAAGAACAATGACATTTTGCTACCCACAGCTAGATATGCACTTGTATCCTACTTCAAGAAACCTAACTTCTACTAAATCTTGCAATTCAGGCGTGCTCACATCAAAGAAAATCCCCAACTTAACACATATGTACAGGGGATACAATCAAACACTCTTGTACTCAGAAAGAAGGCTAAGTGCTACAACTATTAGTCCATATGCTTGCCCTCATTTTAACTCATTACTACCTCATGAATGATTGGTTGTAGATCAAAAAGGACCTTTTAATGATTGTAGTGTAGGCTTCGGGACGGGTTGGATGAATATTTGGGAATATAGTGACTGTACCCTCCTTGAATGCTACACACAACTTTTTTTTTTTTTGCATTTTGCTTCTTTTTAAACCACATAGCCCTTATTGACTTCTAGTTACCAACATAAAACCACCTCAAAGTATCTCCCTAAATTTCGCAAGACTCCATACTTTTTTTTTATATATAAATATACAAATATACAAATATTTTCTTTAGCTTTTATTTTGGAGCTTGAGTATCTTCATATAAACAACTTTGAGGTATATGCTTTTACACACAATGTGCATATTCACCATTTCTCAATTGATAAACCCCCCAACATAGGATTTTAGCCTCATTCTCAATATTCAAGGAGGGACAGGTTCAAAGGAGGAGATTATTTCACAAAAGGATAATGGTTTGTAATGTAGTAGCCAGATAAAAGGTTAAAGGCTCAAAAGGGGATAACTAGGATAATAAATGCAACAGGGAGGTCAATTTGGTTAAAGCTAGTTAGCAATCACAAAGAGAGCCTAAGATCATTTCGACACCCAATCATCAACCTGAGATTTGCATTAAGGAACCAACCGGGAAAGTTCAAGAAATTATAAGTTGAGCACATGAATTATTTACACACGCATGAACTGTTCGAATCGGCATAATTTCAGCCCTCAAGTGAATACATGGCAATTCAATGCTTCATCACATGATATTTGAGATTCTAGGTAAGCACAAAATCAATGAGCGAGCCTCGATTTCACAAGAATGACTAATTGTTTATTTACAAAATTTGAAGGGCGAAATTTATTCCACAAAAAACTTATCACATGCTTGAATCTAGAACAAAAGCACCAAACAAGTCAAAACATTTTATGCTATGACCATGGTTCTACTATTACACCCTTGGAAAAGGACCCGACAAAGAAAAACTAAGAGGAATTCATTACTTGTACAAATCTACATTATTAAGACTGAGAGTTTAATACAAGTTGCAAAAGTTGACTACCCCACCGCCAACCTAAGAGCATGCATTGTCCCCAATGCATTGAGAAAGTAAGAGTAAAGTATAAGGGCTTCCTGGGATGCACTAGGCGCTTGGAGGGGTTGGATTTTCTAAGGCGGTCGTGGGGCCGGGAGCTGACACAGTGGAGGCAGTGGATGGAGCCTCTAACTAGACAATGGTGTCTGAGATCAATGTAGGAAGCTCCACTAGTTGAGGAGCCGGGTCCTGGACTTGGGAACTGCTAACCTCACCCAATAATGGCTGTGTGGTCGTGGTAGTAGCCCTGGGAACCATATCTGCAAGGGAGTGTGTGATAGCTGTTTGCACATCCGCCTCCTCCTCACCCAGTTCATCTGTAGATACGACAACTTGCTTTCCTCTGTTGTTCCTCTGATCATCACCCTCCTCAAGTATCTTATCCTCATCAGTTGCCTCCCGAGAGTCTCTAGATTTCTCATCTGAATGATCATCGGTTTGTGCAACGGAACCCAGAGCTTGAGAGATGTCAGTACCATGTGCCTCCTCAGCTTACAGGAGGTTTGTAAAATCTAGATCGAGGCTTGGTACGTGGGAGGTGCCAGTGCCCTGCTCCCCTTCCACTAGAAGAAGGGTGCTCAAATCAAACTCCAGTGTCTGCATTTTTATGCAGCTTTGACTTGAGTTCAACTACATCCTTTTTGAGTTGAGGCATATCCCCAGCTCCACTTCGCCAAACCTTCTCCAGGCGAGATTCAAAGTGCTTGAGTTGATCCTCATATGATAGATGTTGCTTTTGAAGATCATTTACTGAGGTTTGGATCGGGGTCAATGCCTGCTGGATGAGTGATGAATGTTCTTTTGTCAATTTGTCTACTTTGGCATTTGCATGTTGTGCAAGTAGACCAAGCATCGAGAGTGCAGGCAGTGAGACATGTGCTGTCGCAATGGTTGGTCTGGGAGTGGATGTGAAGGTGGCTGGTGTGGAAGAAGTGTTTGACACTGATGAGGCAGCAAGTGCTGCTGAGGCGGACGATGCTGGTGGGAGAGTAAGAGATTGTTTTGGTGGATCTTCCACCACTTTATCCAAAGCATCATTGTGCCAAGTGATGTCAATGTCATGAACAACTTTTTCTATTCGGTCATATTGGGGGAACAGAGGAACCGCCGTGGTTTTACACAAAGCGTGGATTAAGCATGGAAAAAGGAGCGAGGTTTCTTTCTGGTTTGCCCGGACCCCAATATCAGGAAATACAAGCTCTCCCACATCAATCTTGATACCCGACATGAAGCAAGCAATGAGGATCGCGTTCTCGATACCAACGTCGGTCTCATTTCTCATAGGCATTATACGAGAACAGACAAAACTTAGCCAATAATGGCCTTATTGGGTAAAATCAGTCTTGTGAATCTTCAGGCGCGGTGCAATCTAGGGTGGAGTTCCCTTGGCTATGACAGAGGCTACCCAAGCACGCTAAAATTCCTTATTTGCAATCCTTGCGTCAAATTCTTCCATGCCTAGCTCCCATTCTTTGAAATATACATCATTGGTTGATTGGGGATCACAGAGTATTTCAACTCCTCGGACTAAGACAGAGTTCAAGTATCTGTGGTTTCTCTTTTGTTCTGAGTTCCTGGATGCAACATATGCAGCATAAAATTCCCGAACAAGCGTATCGATGTACTCCACCGGAACCTTAGTGAAGAACTCCCATCCCCTCTTTTTGATGTTTTCTAGAACATGGGGGTAGTCTTCTTTAAGATCATTCAAACTCAGCTGCTTTTCTTCGAGAATCTTTCTTTTTGCCAGGCCATCTCTGTACAGAGTCCAAGAGCCAGTAATCCTAAGCCTGAGATCCTCACCACTCTTTCTGCGTGCTTCGGCCTGGAGGTCAACTGGTGGTACAAGGTTAAGCTGTTCCTCCTACTTTTCAGACTAGGAGGTAGGCTCAGATGAATTTCTAGATGTGCCAGGCTATTTTCGTTAGGATTTCTGTGATTGTGGGCTTATAGCTGCAACCCTTGTCTTTCCTCGAGTGGTGGCTGTTCGCGATTCTAAGGATTTTCTTTGTGCATCGTAGGACATGTGTAACATGTGGCAGAGAAATGAAAGACACAAAATGTTCTGCGAGCAATTATGCGATCGCAGAACAACTATGCTGGCCACAAACGACAATGCATAAGATAACCATCTGAAGCAAGAAAAATTATGCGGGCCGCAGAACAAGTTTTCAACCGCAGATCGGTCGCATTTTGATACTCAAATCAGTCCCCCTAATTCTAACCCCCAAATTTTGATTAACCCACAACACATAAGGCGATTCCCAGTACAAGAGAAAAGAAGTTGGGTAGATAGGGAAGGGTATCATGGATGAGAGGGGAGGAGGAGGTGAGTGAAAGCACATGACAATTGTTAACTTAAATGACAAGAGAAATGTTGGAAATTTACATACAGGATGTAGATGATCGAGCAAGCCACTTTGGCGTGAATCGTGAGCAAGGTAAGCCTTTCTTTTCAATTTCTTTATATTTTTCTCAGTGTTTTTTTGTGTGTGTTATGTTTTGTGCCTGGGTGTGTGAGATTAGAGACAATAGATGGAAATAAGAGAGAGAAAGAAGTAGGGTTTAATACCTGAGGGTTTTGCGGTGAAAAGACCATTACATAACATATTATGCGGTCGCATATGTATTTTGCGATGGATTAGTACCTGGGTGAGGCGCAACAGATTTGCGATCCACTTTGCGATCGCATAATGATTTTGCGGGCTGCAGAAGTTGAATTTTCTCCACATTTTTAAGGCCCAATTTGAATGGTGTTCTGCTTGTGTCTACGACCATTATGCGGTCTGCGAAACCTTTATGCGGCCGCATATGTTGCTACGGAGGAATAGCTGAAGCTCAGCTTGCTTTCCTTCATTTTCCCTCTACCTTTGCATCCTATTTCTTTGTATTTTGGATAACCTGCATTCTAGAACACACGTCAAATTGTTCAACACTTACAAACAAACCTACTAAAATTAAATCTAACCAAAAAATGTTACCAACACATTTGTTGCCTTCGAAGAAGCATTTGATTTAACGTCGCGGCAAGACGATGTTGCCCCCATTTTGTCTAATCAGTGGTGGGGATTCATATAGGACTATCCTTGAGTGCGAATTGTTCTACCAGGTGCCTTTCTCTATTGGTTCCGGGTTAATGCTTGACCCTTTGTCCATTTACTTTGAAAGTTCGAGTCCCGTCCTCATATTCTAATTCATTAGTGCCATAGGAACACACACTCACAACTTTAAACGGGCCAGACCATTTGGATTTGAGTTTGCCCGGAAAGAACTTCAATCTTGAGTTGAAGAGTAAGACCAAGTCACCAGATTTGAATTCCCGCTTCAAAATCTTCTTGTCCGGAACAAACTTCAATCTTTCTTTATACATGGCTGCATTCTCGTAGGCATGGAAACGAAAATCTTCCATCTCGTTGAGTTGTGTCATCCTTAGATTAGCAGCTTCGACCCAGTCAATATTTAACTTCTTCAATGCCTGCATGGCTTTGTGTTCAAGTTCCACTGGCAAGTGACAAGCCTTACCAAAAACCAATCGGTACGGTTAGGTGCCAATGGGTATCTTAAATGTCGTTCGATAGGCCCACAATGCATCATATAGCTTCTTTGACCTGTCCGTCCTATTTGCATTAATAGTTTTTGTTAGAATGGTTTTGATCTCTCAGTTGGAGACTTCAACTTCACCACTTGACTGAGGATGATAAGGGGTGGCCACCTTGTGCTTAAATCTATATTTTTCGAGCAACCTGGCAAAAGCTTTGTTGCAAAAGTGAGAACCACCATCACTAAGGATGGCCCTTGGGGTTCCAAATCGAGTAAATATGATCTTCTTCAAGAAGGTGGTTACACTTTTGGCCTCATTGTTTGGCAAGGCAATTGCCTCAACCCATTTGGAAAAATAATTTACTGCTACCAAGATATATGGCATGCCGTAAGAGCTTACGAAGGGGCCCATGAAATCTATCCCCCACACATCAAAGATCTCGACCTCCATCACAAAGTTCATAGGCATCTCATGCCTTCAAGAAATTGACCCTTATCTTTGACATTGATCACATGCCTTGACCATTTGGTTTGCATCTTGGTAGATCGATGGCCAATAATAGCCACATTCAAGCACTTCTGCCGTAGTACGATTTCCACCGCGGTGACCCCAAACTGGGGAGTCATGACATGCTTTGAGAATTTGAATTACATCATCTGCGGGAACACAACACCGAATGATGTTGTCGGTGAAAATCCGGAACAAAAAGGATTCCTCCCAATAGTATTTCCTACACTCCCGCAAGAACTTTTTCTTTTGATAAGCTTCCAATCCGTCGAGGATAAGGTCACTAACCAAGAAGTTAGCAATGTCGACATACCAAGGACTGGAGGTGCGAGATATTGCTAATAAGTGTTCATCTGGGAAGGCATCATTAATTTTAAGATCTTCTTTTGGTTTCCCTACCTCTTCAAGCCTAGATAAGTGATCCGCAACTTGATTCTCTGTTCCTTTCCGATCTTTGACATCAATGTCAAATTCTTGTAACAAAACAACCCACCCAATCAATCTTGGTTTAGCATCTTTCTTCGCCATTAGGTAGCGGAGAGCAGCATGATCGGTGTAGATTATTACTTTGGATCCAAACAAATAGGCTCGGAATTTTTCAAAAGCATAGACAATAGCATGCAGTTCTTGCTCAGTTACAGTGTAATTTATTTGTGCGTCATTGAGTGTCTTGCTTGCGTAGTAGACAGGATTAAGAATCTTGTTATATTGTTGACCAAGAACTGCTCCAATAGCCACACCACTGGCGTCACACATGAGTTCAAATGGAAGGGACCAATCAGGTGTGACAATAACAGGTGTCGTGGTGAGCCTTGCTTTCAATTCCTCAAAAGCTTTGAGGCACTTCTCATCAAACTCAAGCTTAGCATCTTTTTCAAGGAGCTTGTACATGGGACTTGCAATTTTTGAGAAGTCCTTGATAAATCGCCTATAAAAACCGGTATGCCCCAAAAAGCTCCAACACCTTTTACTGAAGTGGGAGTAGGAAGCTTGGAAATGATCTCGATCTTTTCCCGATCAACCTCTATGTCTTGCTTGGAGATTTTGTGGCCAAGAACAATACCCTTGTCCGCCATGAAGTGATATTTTTCCAATTGCGCATAAGGTTTGTTTGCTCACATCTTTTTAGAACTTGCCTAAGGTTGTCAAGGCAATCCTCAAAAGAATCACCAACTACATAGAAGTCATCCATGAATACCTCTAAGAAATCCTCCTCCATGTCCGAGAATATTGACATCATGCATCGTTGAAAAGTAGCCGGGGCATTGCATAGCCCAAATGGCATCCGACTAAAAGTAAAGGTCCATACGGACATGTGAATGCCGGAGTAACCATCCAAGAAGCAATAAAACGACCTTCCTTCTAACCTAAAGGCATAGGGAAATGGTCTTTGAAAGTAGCACTATTGAGCTTCCGGTAGTCCATGCAAACTCTCCACCCTGTCACCGTCCTCGTTGGATTGAGTTCATTCTTGTCATTTTGAATCACGGTCGTGGCACACATTGCACCAGACTCACACAAGGACTATCAACAATTGGGTTGATGACCCCGGCATCCAACCATTTTATGATTTCTTTCTTCATCACCTCTTGCATGGAAGGATTTAACCTTCTTTGATGCTCCACACTAGGTTTGCTCTCTTGCTCCAATTGTATCTTGTGCTCATAAATTCCAGCGGGAATCCTCCGCTATAGTCCAACCAATGGCATGTCTGTGCTCCCTCAAGGTATCCAATAAGTGTTCAACCTGCACATCATTCAACAAAGAAGAAACAATCACGCGTAGAGTTTCATTAGAGCCAAGAAATTTATACCTTAAGTGCGGCAAAAGTGGCTTGAGCTCAAGTTGTGGCGGCTCGATAATTGAAGGCTTAGCGGGAGGAGTGACTCTATTATCTAATTCAAGAGAAAGCTTCTTTCGTGCATAAGTGTAGGACCCAAGTCCTTCCAATGCATTCACTGATTCCACGTATCCTTCCATGTCCTCTCCATCAAAATGCGCCAAAATAGTTGTCAATGCCTTACCAAGGCATTCCTCTTCCATTTTCACCTCGACTGCATCCTCCACCTCATCAACAACATCAATGACTGAGATACTCTCATATGCATGTGGCAATTTCATACCTTTACTTGCTTGAAAGGTAACTTCTTCATCATTAACTCGGAACTTGATCTCATTTTGTTCTGGGTCCATGAGTGCCCTCTCGGTAGAAAATAATGGTCTACCCAAGATGATAGGATCTCTTTATCAATAGCACAATCGAGAATAACAAAGTCGGCAAGGAAGAGAAACTTTCCCACTTTCACAAGCACATCATCAACTATTCCCACCGGTTGCTTTGTTAAGCGGTCGACCATTTGCAACCTCATACTTGTAGGCCTAGGCATTCCTAATCCCCCTTGATTGTAAATAGCAAAGGGGATTAATTTGATGCTAGCCCCATTATCACAAAGGGCTCATTCAAAGTCACGCAATCTAATAGTGCATGGAATGGTGAAGGCTCCTGGGTCCTCTTTCTTTTGGACGGCGGTTGTTGCAATGATGGAACTAACCCGGTGAGTCACACTCACCACTTCATTCTTGGTGGTTTTCATTTTAGTGATCAAGTCCTTCAAGTACTTAGCAAAACCCGGTATCTCTTGAAATGCTTCCACAAATTGAATGTTCGTCGATAATTTCTTTAGGATATCATAGAACTTCTAAATTTTTCTATCATCAACCTTTCTAGCTAGTCTTTGAGGGAAAGGAGGAGGACGTCTAGGAATTGGAGCTAGAGTTATTTGTGCCTCTATTACCTTTTCCTTAACCTTTTCATGGTTCACTACTTGGTTTCTCCCTACTTCAACAACATTTGGCACCTCAACTTGTGCCTCGACTTCTTGATCAGAATCTTCCACTTCGACCACTTATTCATTCTCTCCTTGAAGTATTTTCCCACTTCGAGTTGTGATTGCCATACAATGAGAGGTTGGACCACTCCCACTACCTTTTGGATTTGCAATTGTATCACTTAGGAGCGTGACTTTTTGCTTCAGATTTTATTCTCTTGAGAGATCCCTCATTTGTATCTCCAACTTTTGAATAGATGCGGTGTGAGAACCCACAAGCTCGATCATATTCTTCATTAAAATGTCAGATCTCTCTTGATTTTGCAATACTCTTTCAAGCATGTTTTCCAACTTGGAGTCACTTGAAGAACTTTCCTTCCAATGTGGTGAGTTTGAATATTGCCCCTTTGGTGGAACATAGGGGTTTGAACATTGATTTGAAAAGTTGTTGTTGTTACTCCAATTTCCTTGATTTGAACTACCTTGGTCGTTTCACTACTGTTGGTTGCCTTGCCCTTGTGGGTTAGACCTCCATTGGTGTTGTTGTCCTGAACCTTGGTAGGGTTGTCTTTGATATCCTCCTTGAGAATTGTTGAACCATAATTTTCTTCTTCGTATTCATCATTTGACATGGGTTGCACATCTTCCACAATAGTCACCTTTTTTGTTTGGCTTTCAGTGAATATTTCCGTCAACACATTGACATTGGTGGCTAGCCCGGCAATTACTTGATCTCTTTCTTGGTTCTCCTTAATCGTGTTGGTCAAGGAGGGAGTACCATATGCAATTCCACCTGTGGCATCTTCCGAGTACTAAGCTTGGTTATGTTCGACCATCTTATCAAGGATTTGTATGACCCTTGTAAACGTTTTATCCATAAAGGAACCATCCGCTGCATTTTTGGCGATGGATTGATTGATAGGATCCAAGCCCATGTAAAACTTCTCCAACAAAATATTATCCGGAAAGCCATGATTCTGCGACCTCACCAAATATAGGTTGAATCTATCCCATGCCTCATGTAGATGCTCTCCCGATAACTGCTTGAAGGAGAAAATTTTATCCTGGAGCTTTGACTTCTTGCTTTGTGGAAACCATTTTGCTAGGAAAGTTCGGGCAAGTTCGGGCCATGTGTGGATGGAATTAGGAGGTAGATTTTGGATCCACTGTCTTGCCTCTCCAGTTAGACAGTATTGAACATCCGAGACATGATTCTCCTTGTGCATTGAACATACACCTCTGAGATGTTGTGTCGGATCATCGTCGGTGAAATTTTGGAAAAACCCTTCTGCCTTTAGCATTAGGATTAGACTGTGTTACAATTTGAAGGTAGTAGCATCAACTCATGGAGGGAAAATGGCATTTGTATCCTCAATATACTCATCTATGTCTGCAAACACATTCTCTTCTTCCGGATCACCCATGTTTAATTAATGACACCAAGCAAAGCAAGCAAAGTGTGATGAAATAGAAGAAGACGTAAAGTAAAGCACACACTAGTAAGTAATTTCAAAACCGTATTCCCCGGCAACGGCGCAAAAAATTAATACGATCAAATTACACCTATATAAATGGTGTAAGGCGGTCGGTGTTAAATATAATAACTCAACTAGATTGGGGTCGAATCCCATAAAGAATAGCTGTGAAAATGTTACTTGAATAGTGTGAAACTTGACTTAAGTTGTAGTCCTACTCCGTTAGTTTAAAAAGAGTTTTGCAATTGTGAATTGTCAAGAAAAGCTATTTTGTTAAGGGAATTTAATTAATTTGATTAAGAAACCAAGGTTGTGTCCCCATCAATGGAATATAATGCTATCGATGTTAATATGATATATTTCTAATGGAAAGTCCTTGGATATGCAAATGGTTCCTAAATGACTACCCAATATTTTTCAATAATTACGTAGTATTCCCTCTTTATGATTTTCCTAAATATAAAAAAGTTACAATTGAGAACAACCAATTTATGCCAAGTAGAACCCACTTATCCCTAAGCGATTCTATTAAATAAGGTGAAAGCCTTGAGTTTGTGCTATTCAATTCTACCAAACCCTAACCCACTTTTCCAATTAAAAATAGAGTAACATGGCACTAGTCAATGTTCGCAACCATCAACCATAAATGAAGCAAGAGAAATGAATGGAAATCAACCAATCATTATATATATATTCAATGATAAACATCCATTAACATTACACCAACTTAGGATCCACAACCTTAGTATTTAAAGTAAGCTACTCATAGTAGAATACAAGAACAAAGTAATAAATAAAGTCATAAAGCTTACAAAGAGGACAAAGTCTTAGAATATTTCTCAAAAGCTTCCAAAATAATGGTGTATTCAATTCTCTAAGTGTAGCCTCTTTTTCAGACAAAATGGTCCACAAAAACCCTAATCATTCTATTTATAATGGTCTAAAAGTCATGGTCAAAAAGTGATAAAAATGACCCTGCAGGTCAAGTTTGCGACCGCAGAATGGGTCGCAGAATGCTTTTGCGGTCCGCACATCTTCATTTCCATCGCAAAATTGATCACAAAGTTTTTCAGTTTTCCATCGCATTTTGGTTATGCGGTCCGCATTTTGGTTTCGCAATCGGATAACGTGCCGCAAAGTCGTCTTCACTGGAACTCCTTTTGCATTTGTGCGATCACTATGATACACAAGAGTTATGTGATCGCACAACGGATCGCAGACTTGATTCTCAGAAACTGGGATGGTCTGCTTCACTCTGCAATGGGTCTGCCATCCCCATATTACTTTTGCGGTCGCAAACCTGTCGCATTTCTGCCTTTCCATGGGTTTTTATCATCTTCTTTATGTTCTTGGCTCTTCAAGTCTAGTATCCTACAAAACACCAAAACTACATAATAAATGACTTATACTGCTTTAAAAGATGAGCTAAAGTCTATTTAATTAGTATCAATAAGTATCGTATTTCTACGGCACATCATGTACTCATGCTACACATCTGCACATCTTTTTGTGCATATCCAGGTACCTCCTACTAGTCCAGGCACAGTTAGACGAGCCTTTGGAGTCTTCAAGGTATACCTATCGTCGTCCGCGGGCCTTGGAGTCCTCCTCTATCTAGTCTATTTCATTTTCTTTCCTTTTATATAGACACACTGTTGTATAGGGATAGTCAGCACTGTCTGTAGAGCTTGTGACTTGGTATCACCAGGTTTTGGGAAGTTTGTATATGCTGAGTTGCAGAGTTTTCTTTATAATAATCATTGAGTATTTGAGAGTTTATTCGTTCTTTCAGTTATATTCCGCATGCGTGTTAGGCCTACTTAGTATTAGAGACTAGGTGTCATCACGACATACGGAAAAAAATTAGGATCATGACATATGGCTAGGTAAATTTCTCAAAAAAGACATGAGCATGAAATATGTAGTTGGCATAGGTAAGGGTGTTATAACGAGAAGCATCGATGTTGTTCTCAAAGCTTGCGGCGTTAGTCATTCCTCCATAAAAAAATTCTCTCCATTTCAATTTCAATTTCAATTTGTTTGAATCTTTTCGGAGTACAGGGGTCAAATCAACTAATTTTTTATATGAATTCGAACATAATTCTTCAAGTTTTTTGAAATAAAATTTTCCTATTTAGAAACTACATAAAAAGTATTATAAGTTACAATAATTAACAAATTAAAATATTTAAAAATTATTTGCAAAAAGTATAGCGGAACAAAACTTTGTTTGACTCTCCAAAGAACAAAATATTTATTGGAGGGAGTAAGTAGTACTAAATACTAATTCGTTAGTGGTGGCTCCATCTTTTCAGTAACAAATGTAACAGCATCTGCAACTTTTGTGTTGAACTTAAAATGTATATGTATTGGTGGAAAAAAGACATGACATGTAAACCATCGACAAGGTGACAAGTGGCATTTTCAGTTGAGTAAATTAAAGAAATTGAAAAGACAGGAACCAAAAACCCCTGGTGTTTGGCCAGAAAAGGTACCGGCCCTGACAGTTGGAAAAGAAGAAATAGGCACAAGATGAATGAAGACCATAGAGACGGAAGAAGTGTGTATCTATTATAATAAGGAAGGGAAATCAGCATTGATCTTGATTACGAAAATCTACAGTCATTAATGTAACCGCTACAATTATATATGGTAACGGGCAATCAACACAATTAATGTCATTAACAAGCTGAAATAAAGTAGGGAAACCGTTATAATTATATATCCTTATATAAGGACCTGATTTGTAAATGCATCTGAATTTTGGCCAATATATGCAATTAGTCTTTTATTTTATTCTGCATGGTCACACCGCAACTCTAGAAGAGATGAGCGATCTACATTAATCGTTCTTCCGTACCTATTATTCCAGTTTATTCTTTCTAGACTTTTAAGTACCAAGAAAGTGAAGTAATTTTATTTATTAGTAATCCGATTTTTTTCTAATATTAGATTTGACCGAGAAATCTACTTTTGGGTTACACAAGTTGATTCCGTTACCGGAAATCTGATAATCTGATCACTGTCTAAATCTAATTTTCTAGCAACAAAACATGTCTGCTGATAACGAAAATAATTAGCTGAACCAACAAGGTAAAACTCCACCACATCACACACCTACAGCTACTCCTCAGCATTCACGAGAAAGCGCGCCTGAAAGGTCTGCTTCACGTACTGGTGGGCAACACGGAGGTGAACAAACCATTGAGCATGATGCTTTGAAGCAGTTGATTGCACAACACGTGAATGTATCACTGCGAGCTTTTGTGAGTGGATTGCCCAACGGAGCACAAACCACACCACCAGTGAATACCACCTTCAAGAATTAGCGTTCAAGACTTGACAATTCTGGAAGTGGAGAAATGCTAAATGAATCCCGTGATGGAGGATCAGGTACACCAAATAATTTCAATTTATAAAGTTAGTACTAACTCTGCAGAAACAATTGAAGGAGAATAATGAGCGTGTAGGAAAAATCCTGGCGTGCCTCCTGTAATCAAGGGTGTGGATATTGATAAATATTCACAACCCTGGAAGCCAAGTGCATCAACTTTGTCAATTTTCAAAAAGTTCAAAATGCCTGATAGCTCTAAATGCGACATGACACCTGACCCATGGGATCATGTTACTGCGTTCAACGCAAGTATAAAAGGCAATGATTTAACCAAGCAGGGGAATTGAATCGGTCCTGTTCAAGAAGCTTGGCGATACTCTCATGAAAGGGGCATTAACCTGGTGCTCACTCTTACCCGAAAACTCTATTGATTCTTTCGATGAGTTTGCAGATTTATTTATAAAAGCACATTCGGGGGCCCAAAAAGTTAAAAAAATGATGGAGGATATCTTCAAAGTTCAACAGGAATGTACATAATTGCTCAGAGAGTTCGTGGATAGATTCCAACGTGAGAGAATGATGTTTCCCCGAGTGCCCGATAATTGGGCTGCTATGGCATTTGCAAGCAATGTGAACGAAAAATTTAAGCATGTGACAATTCCTTTAAATGGGTATAAAAAGAGAAGAGTCATCACCTAATAATTTTAAGGTGTGTTAAGGCACCTATTTATAAATAACTATATTTTAACTAGTCTGCACTACAGAAGATCAGTTAAGGGTTCAAATTATCTCGAAGAGAAGGTATTAGGCACTTTTTGAGGTCCACAAATGTGATTTCCGATCGAATTTTAAACTACGTGAGATACTGATTACCAGGCATGTGAATTAGTTAATTTATTAAGACTTATCTAACTGGCATATATGATTGAACATACATGTTAATTGCCTGAATATTTAACTCAACTAAACGCTAAAGGAATAAGAATGAAATGACTAAGTAATCGTAGAAAGAAGTTGACTTACACATAAGAATAAGAAAGAGAAAAAAGCAGAAGAGGCAAATTTGAACGGTGACAACTTTTATTACCAACGATACATCTATAACTTAAGTTACAGAGAATCATTGTATATTAAAAAAAAGCTGAAACTAGTTTCAAAGCAACATTATTTGAATAAAGTCTATGTTACCCCACCCAGTACAATTGCACAAAAAAAAGAATAAATAAAGTACGGCGAGATTAATTAGTAGGGGTTCTAAATTTTTACTTCTAATGGATTTAACTCCCATGCAAAATTTGCTAAGATTTTTGTAGACAAAAATACACTGGTTATTCGGATAATTTGTATATCATGTCTGCTGCCCTCATTATTATTTTTGAGTTGTTACCTAAAGCGTATTAGTTGATTTCAAATCGTGTCTTAATAGGTCAACTCGTCTCATTCCTATAGTCCATGAGGCATTGGACAGATCTAGACTCAAATAAAAGCTAAGGTTTTTATTTTTGATTTAGCTAAGCGTCACATAATACAAATAGGTAAAGCCTCGATCGTATAACATTTAAGACAATAAATGGCTTATGTTGGCCTCCAAAAATTGAAGGATTAGATTAATTAGTTAAAGAGCATGCTCGAGTAATAAAGTGGCGGTAGAAATTAGAGTGAAAACGGGCTGAAGCATTTTATTGAAATATGAAATGTTAGGCAAACTTGAAATAATAAATACTAAACAAATACTAGCTGATCTAAAACTTCTTTCAAAAATAATAGAGGGGTTGAATGTAAAAAGAAAACATATGCAGGCTTCTTTTTCAGAGAAAAGATAAAAATAGAGAATCTCATCTGAATATAAGTAAACTTTGCATCTGTGCTAAACAAAGTATAAAAGATGTTTAGCTTCAAAGACTTAGTTTCTGGAAGCAGGCAAAAATCTCAAATACTGATAGTTAATTATTTGACACACAACAATTAGCACATAATATCACTACCCAAAATCTTACATATTGTGATGGCACCTATCGCAATACTAGGCAAGTCGATAATCACCAATAACTACGCATTTTGAATTAAAAAAAATAATGAAAACAAGTTTAACAGTGAAAAACCTCATACATAACCGACAAGAAATATCACGACTCAATACAAAATCCCCCAAAATCCGGGTGTCACTGAGTACATGAGCTACTAAATATCAACATAGTAAAAACTTCTAATACAACTGTGTGGAAGATAGAATATTGCTAAATAAAAGGAAAAGGAAGGAGAGTCGAGGTCTGCGGATGCCAAAGCAGCTACCTCAAACGTGTCCAAGCCGGAAGTACTCCATATATAGAAACCACCGTGCCCCGAAGTACCTGGATCTGCACACAAAGTCTAAAGTGTAGTGTAAGTACAAGCGGCCCAATGTACTCAATAAGTAATAGGATTAACCTTGGGCTGAAAGCAGTGACGAGCTCAAATAGGTACAGTCCAAATTCAAATTATAACAATACAGATATAACAGGAAAAATGACAGTAATAACTCAGAGAAATCTCATAATCAGTTTGTACACAGTGCAGGAATGTAGACATGCTTTCAAGTTTAATAGTTTAAGTTCAACACGAATAAAATATGACAAGTGTGACTGATAAGAGGAATGTTACATCTCTATATCTACATATCAAATGTGCATGTCACATCTAATGCATCACAATGATAACCTCACTTCTCACACTTTCAGAGCACTCAACCTGACTATCTAAACTCTCACTCATCACACTCAATCACTTAGCATTGTACGGTACCTGTGCTCACTACTAGTATGTCAGACTCTGGAGGGGCGGATCTTGCCCAAGCCAGCCTGCGGTAGCGTGCAGCTCGATCCGATAATAATAATATATAAAGCCTATAAGGACTGTTGCGGCGTGCAGCCCGATCCATAATAATAATAATAGTATATATAAAGCCAAGAAGGCTTGTTGCGGCGTGCAGCCCGATCCACACCACACTCACAACACGACTCTCAGGCCCCAACTCAGTCATCAATCTTTCTAGTATCTCGGGCTCACAAATCTCATGCCAAATAGCCCAAATAATGATACATGATGCAACAATAAATAAAAACTGAGACTGAGATATGATGTGCAAATTATGGATGTTACTGAGTACATAAGTACCACTAAGCAAATAAATCAACAGAAAAAATGACCCTAGTGGGTTCCAATAGAAGAAGCATATAGCCTAAATATGATTTCTAACATAGTGATCACGTGAATGAAAACAAGGTTTGATAACTACACAATACCACAGAATCGACTGGGTCACAATTTATCACGGTGCCCGCCCGTCACCTAACATGTGCATCACCTCAACAGCAACAACATAACACGTATTTCAAGGATTTATAACCTCTTAACCAAGTTCAAAAGTGTTACTAACCTCAAATTGCGCAAATCCCTACTTCAACAAGCACTATCCTCGCAAATCGGCCTTGGAACGACTCGATTCTAACCACAAACAACTTAATACAATCAACACAAGCTATAGGAATCAATTTCATATGATAAAGCTATGTTCTCCAACAAAAGTCAAAAAGTCAACCCAAAAAGTCAATCTTAGACCCACGTCTCAAAATCTGACAAAACTAACAAAATCCAAACACCTACTCAACGAGTCCAACCATACCAAAATTACTCAATTCCGATCTCAACTCGACCGCCAAATCCTCATTTTAAAGTCTACAAAATTTATACAATTTTTTCCAACCCAAAACACTAATTAAATGGTAAAAATAATGATAGATTCATGTATAACAACCAAATCCGAGTTAGAATCACTTACCCCAATCAATTCCTTGAAATCCCTTAAAGAATCGCCTTAATCTGTGCTCCCAAAGTCCAAATGTAAAGTAATACTTTAACTCTCGTTTTTGAAAATATATAATCTGCCTAAGGATTTCCTCTTCGCGATCGTGAAGCACCAAATGCAAGCTGCCCAAATTAACCCTTCACGAACTCAGAGCTCCAAGCGCGAACGCGATGAACAAGGACTTGAACGTATGCGATCGCGGACCTCCTCACGCGATTGCGAAGAACAAACTCTTGGCTCAAGGCCACCCTTCCTTCCTTCTTCGGGAACGTTGTCTACCTCACGCGTTCGCCATTCACACTCTCCTCAAACATTGCGATCACGACCTATACTTCGCGAACGCGAAGAGTAAAATTTCCATCTACCACAAACTACTCTACATGATCGCGGCTCCCCTTCCGCGAACGCGATTAAGGAAACCACACTCAGAAACCAGCAATCCCACCAAGCCAAAAATGAAGCCGAACATGATCCGAATCACACCCGAGGCCCCTGGGACCCCGTCCGAACATACCAACAAGTCCTAAAATACGATACGAACTTATTCGAGGCCTCAAATCACATCAAACAACATCAAAAACACGAATCTCACCCCAATTCAAGCCTAATGAAACTAATAAATTTTCTACTTCTAAAATCGATGTCGAAACCTAACAAACCAACTCTGATTGACCCCTAATTTTGCATAGACACAATGGACCTATTCCAACTTTTGGAACAAAAATCCAAGCCCGGTAACCACAAAGTCAAATCTCGGTCAAACTTCTCAACTCTCCAAATTTTAACTTTTTCAACTTTCGCCAATTCAATCCAAAATCATCTACAGACATCCAATTCAATATCCGAACACACTCCTAAGTCCAACATCACTATACAGAACTATCAGAATCGTCAATACTCTATTCCAGAGTCATTTATACATAAGTCGATATCCGGTCAAGTCTTTCAACTTGGGCATCCAACCTTGGGACTAAGTGTCCCAACTTATCCCGAAACATCCCGGAACCTACCCAACCACCCGGAGAGTCACATAACAATAAATAAGCACATAATGAGCAATAAATAAGGGAACATGACTATAATACTCAAAATGACCGCCCGTGTAATTATAATGAACGAGCATAAAACAAAAATTAGCATGCAATAGAAATTAACTCCTTTTTCCAATATCCCTTCACTATTGTTACTGTCTTATTACATGATCAAGTAGATAAAAAACGATACGACCTAGGAAAATAACTAGACAACTTCAGAACTTCAGGTTAACCCCTGTTTTAGGCCTTGCCCTTACGGTGACCTAAGTTCTCATCCAAACTAAATTTGGTGCAACGAACCGGCCGGTCGTTTTGAGTATTTTAGCCCTGATCCCCTATTTATTTTCCTCATCTATGTTTTATTGTGGTTATGTAACTTGGCTGGGTGTTTGGTTTTGGCTTAGGGTGAGTTTCGGAGTGAAATGAGACACATAGTCCCTAAATTAGAGGTTTAAGTTGTATGAGTTAATCGTAGTTTGACTTTTGTGTAGACCACTCCGGAATGGAGTTTAGATGATTCCAATAGCTCTGTATGGTAACTTTATATTTAGGAGCGTGTCCGGTTGTTGATTTGGAGGTCTGTAACTCATTCTGGCGTGAAGTAGCGAAAGTTAGAGAAATTTAGGGTTGGAAGATTTGAAAGTTTGGCCGGGAGTTGACTTTATTGATATCGGGGTCGGATCTAGATTTCGGAAGTTGGAATAGGTCCACAATGTCATTTATGACTTGTGTGAAAGATTTCAAGTCAATCGGAGTTATTTTGATATGAATCTGCATTGCTTTCGGAATTCGAAATTTCATAGCTTCATAGACTTGAATTGAGTTGCGATTCGTAAAGTTGATTTTGTTTGATGTGATTTTTGGCTTTGAGTAGGTCCGTTATGTGTTTTGGAATTTGTTAGAATATTCATACGGGGACTCGGGGGCCCTGGATATAATTCGGATTGTATCCGAATCAATTTTTAGACTTATGTAATTGCTGAAGTTTCCAGCCCTCTAGTGTCATCGCACCTGCGGAGGAATTGGCCACAGGTGCAAACTCGCAAAAGTGAGCAATTGGTCGTAGATACGAAGCTGGCTTTGCCCAGCTGGGATCATAGAAGCGGGAAGGTCTCCGCCGAAGCAAAGTCGCTTCTGCGATGGCAGGAAGCGAAGGAGCAGGCTGGATCGCATGTGCTACTTATTCGTCGCAGGTGCGCATGCGCAGATGCGACTTGGTTCTTGCAGAAGTGGAGGTCGCTGGGCTAAGTCGTCGATAGAATTTCCACAGTTGTGGAGCCGCAGGTGCGGTAGATGGTTCGCAAGTGCGAGTTTCCTAGGCAGAAAATGGCCAAGTCGGGGGTTTGATTTTCATAACCTATTTTTGAACTTAGAGAGCTCGGTGTGAGGCAATTTTCAGGAGATTTTCAAGGACAATATTGGGGTAAGAATTCCTAACTCAATTTTTGTTAAATTACTCTATTGTTGTTTATATCATTTAATTAATGTTGTGAGTTGGAAATTTGGGGAAAAAGTTGTGAAACTTCTTAAGCTAAAATTTGGGATTTGAAAGGCGACTTGAGGTCGTATTTGAGTACTACTTGCAGGGTTGGACTCGTTATCAAATGGGTATTCGAATTTTATAATTTTGATCTGGTTTCATGATACGGGCCCGGGTTGACTTTTCGGCTTGACTTTTTATTTCTTTGTAAAGATCGTAATTTTATTGTTTGAATTAGTTTTCTATAGTTTATAGTTATAGTATGAAGTCATTTTGGCTAGATTCAAGCTGTTTGGTGTTGGATAATCGAGGGAAAGGTCTACTAGTGGATTGATTTAGTGTGATTTGAGGTGTCTTCCCTAACTTTGTGTGGGGGAATTACCCCTTAGAATTGATGTTGTTTGTGATAACTATGATGTGTGGAAGCTGTATACGCAAGGTGACGAGCGTGTGCATGAGCTAAATGTTGAAATTACCAATTTTAGATATGTAGGTTCCTTTCATGCCTTAATTGAGTTATCCTATCATGTTATATTCGTCATCATTAGTCTCTTTTCACATGTTCTACTTGTCTTATCTCTTACTTGCTAATTGCTCTACATGTTTAGTTGAAGTTCTTGCTTCCATTATTCCGTATTCATTATTCAACCGTTGAACTCCGTATTTGAAGTGTCATTCTTGGAATATCTTGTTGTTGAAATTGGTGTTGAGTTATAAAGGCCGTGATTTACATTGAGGCAAAGTGTTAAGTTGTGAAATACTATTATGTTGAGTTATTCACTTTCGGTTATTATTGTTGAGACACTTGTGTACATTATGGTTGAGCCATGGGCTCTTAGCTGTGAAAACACTATTATTGATTCTTTGGCAAGTTGAGATATTGGCACTTGAGGTTCGATTTGTGATACGATGTAATATTGATACGCATGCGGTAGTATAAGGCTTTGAGGTTGAAACGCATGCGGTGAGAAGGTGGGCTTGATATGCGTGGCTAGTAGGGGAACTACTAGAAGTCATGTGGTGTGATACGGTGGGCTAAAATGCGGGATTCAATTTCGCAAAAATGATTTTGAAAACTAAATACAAGGCTCCCGCGGTGATACAAGAAAATATTGTGATTTATTCTTGTGATCTGAGAGTACAAGGCGGTACCTCTTGTGATCTGAGAGTACAAGGCGGTACCTCAGTAGTGACTCTTGTTGATATTTTTCTAATGTTGCACTTGTCTTTTGGTTGTTTTGTTTCCTTATTATATCATCCCTTGATTTCTCCGTGTTGCATTATTTGCTTTAGTTCCGTGTAGCTAACCTTGATATGTTATCTGTTGTTTAAATTTCATGCTTACCATTTGTACACTACCATATACTTTTACAGTTTCTTTTCTTATTTAATCCAGTAGGGCCTTTACCTAACCTCGTCATTACTCTACCAAGGTTAGGCTTCGCACTTACTGGGTACAGTTGTGGTGCACTCATGTTATGCTTTTGCATATCTTTTTGTGCAGATCCAAGTACTTTCTACCAGTCCAGGCACTAGCGAGAGTTCAATTTTCGGAGCAAGGTATACCTGCCGGCGTCCGCGACCTCGGAGCCCTCCTCCATCTGGATTATTCTATTTTCTTATCCTTATTTAGACACTAATGTATAGAGATATTCAGTATCACTTCATAGAGCTTGTGACTTGTATTTCACTGGGTTTTGGGCTATTGTATATATATTGAGTTGTGGGGATTTTCTTTATATTATTTGTTGAGTTTTGAGACTTTAATTATTATTTCAGTTATTTCTACATGTTTGTTAGGCTATCTAGTCTTAGAGATTAGGTGCCGTAACGACATCCTACGGAGGAAAATTGGGTCGTGACATTTGGATCCCTGCAATTCACTTAATAGAAATTGCACAAGCGCATAAAAAGCCTAGCACCCGTCTGGATTATATGCTCATAGCACATAGACTTTAACAACACGGGTTATAACTTTTATAACATACTTTCCTCACATTGATCCTCCTTGTCACATAAGAACAGAAATGTTTGAAATTACTAGCCTTAACAAAACTAATTCAGTTAAAACTATATCTCTGTTAAATCAAATAGGCACAGAATAAGCACAATATGATTTCGTATATTATAGATTACTCAACGCCCTTTTCTTAATAGGGACCATGCTTGTTAATCTTGAAGGCATGGAATCTAGGTGATATTTAAGCATGTCTGTATAATAAGCATGAATGAACCTAAAATAGGCAACATACATAAGTTGCCACCTGAACTGTGGACCAAATCCCATTACACAATTTTTTACGACAAAAATTATTTTACACACTCTACCTTTCTGAAGTATGTCTAATGCAACTTTTTCAAGGAATTTTTGACAATTTAAGGCAGATCTTGGGAAATTTATTACAAAGCCAACAATAATTTTCATGTCTTTGCTGCTCTTTAACTTGAGAAATATAGTTTGTAGCCTTAGCATCAATGATGCACTTGTGCTCGACTCACTACTAACTCTATTGTAGCCTTTGTTGTCTATCTGAAGATTTCTAATTCCTCTCACTTTCTTGAGTTTTTCTATTTTGAGTCTCGATATTTCTAGAAATAAGAAGTAAATAGTTAGCTTAGGTTTTTTGTGTTTTGGTTTGAACTGGAAGGTGATGGTCTGTTTTCTTTCTACTGGTTAGCTGCAAGGGAGATTATTCGTCGGAGAAGAGAAAGAGTTGAATGGGGGAACTTGGTTAAGGGATATACTTGTTATTTTAAGTATTTTATTTATATCTTATTTAAAATGACATGTGTCATAGCCTTATTGGTGCGTAATATTACACATATTTTAGAAAACTGGTCAAGAAAAAAGTGGTGTGTAATAGACACACTTCAGAAAGCTTGAGTCTGTAAAATGATTTTCAATGTTAGAAAGTGTGTAACAGACATTTGGTCGATAATTCAGGCGACAATTTATGTATTTTGCCCCTAAAATATGGTATATATGTAATTAAACACAGAAACATGGAAAGCAAGCAAATATTTTTAATGAATTACTCTACCAGGCATGGTGTCTAAGCGACATAGCTATTTTCTAATGGCATGCACTTTCAATAGAGTGCTGCCTGACAGCATAGCTACGTGCATACAAAATTTACACATACACACAAGGAAAAGTTCTAGAGAAAAGGAGAAGAGAACTAACCCACGTGCTTCCAAGCAGAATTAAAACTAACTAATTTACATAAAACTATCACATATGAAATTTAAGTGCGTCGTCTGAAAGACTAACCAATATGACATGTAGAGATAAATATAAAAAACCAGAAATCTAAATCACGAGAAAAGCTTCAACCCAAACAGTTTCCAATAACTGATCGCCAAAATAAAGTTGAAACAACAGCTGCTATTGGTACTAGAACTTGATACTTTCAAATCATCAGAACCTCGAGAATTCTGAGCAGTGCTTAATTATATCAAGTGAGGGTAAAGTACCAAGCTTTTTCCTTAGCTTATAGCCGGCAAGCGGAGAAGCAGTAAAGTAATATCTCTGTTTATCCTAAAAAATGGATAACAATTAAATTTGTAAGTGGTTTTAAAGATATGTTAATTAATTCAAAATAAACAATAAATTGCGTTAGATTAAACAGATAGAGGACGTAATAAATTATCAAACCGCTTGGGGGGAGGGAAAATTTCAAACTGAAAAACAACATTAATGGAATATCTGCCCTCGATCCCAGACTCACAACAACTAGGCACTGATGAACAAAAGTGAGAACTTTGAATAACAAAGAAAATAATAATGTATTGCCTTCATATGTGTGTTACCGTGTTGTTCATGAATAATCAGATCCCTCTTTATATAATAGGGAAATCCTATTCTAAATACCATTCAATAAAAGGTAAATACCTTCTGTTTAACCAATCACCGAATTCCTGCCATTACGTGCGGAGATCCACGCTGTGATATCCGGCTGGTCACGGATATCACGGCCTATTATTGGTCGTGCTCGATTGCTCGGTAGTGCTCTTCGAGGTCATTGGGATTCAAATTGAACCTGGGGTCATGGCCTCGATACTTCGGAGTCCAGGCGCCTTGTCCAGATCTCGGTTCGAGGGGATCCTTGCCTCGATTCTGGTCCCTTGTCATCACGCCTCTTGCTCCTTTTACCTTATTGGAAACCAAGGCGTCTTGTGGGCCCGATTTCACCCGTATACAGATAGTTCCCTCGTTTTTTGGAAGGTAAGTTTATAGAAATGATGCAAAATGTCATGAGCCCTTCGATTTCTTCTTCAATACGCCGTGACAGAAATGACAACGAACCAAAAACGTCCCATCAGTCGCTTCATAATGACTTCTAACATGTGTTAGCCATCGGCAGATCGTCCTTGGATGCAAAACGGTGCAAAGCCTCTATAAATACTCCCTCCTTCGTTCATTTTTTACTTTTGACAAAGATTCTACCTTTGATCCTTCAGGATACCACTGCCTTTCTTCATATCCAACAATTTTTACCTTCGTTCTTCAAGATTTTTCGACAAGTTGCAAGCTTTTTTTTGTCTTCTATCCAAACCATCATGCTTGATTTTCCTAGCAAGTTTTTACCCTTCATCTCCCAATCTTCCTTCATACTTTCAAACTTTTTTCCAGATATCAATGGAGAAAACTTCCAAGACTGTTCCCCAAAAGGGTGCTTCTTCTTCTTCTTCACGACCGACTACCGAGGTCAGGGAGACCGCTCCCGACGTAGTTGTTCTATAGAGACCCGCTCCAAGCATCGGCAGCCGAGCCTCCCTTGAAAATGTTCGTCCCTGGGTGGTGTTTGGTCACGGAAGACTTTAAGGTCAAAAAGCCCTCGTCGGTACAAGGCCGATGCGAGGCTTTATCGAGGTACATTGCCTCCATCACTGAGGCCGTCCTTCCTGTGGTTCGAAAGGACTGCGACTGGGCGGGTAAGGACATAGTAATCCCTGGGCCTGACGATGACATTACTACCCATGTGGAGGGGTATTTGAGTGTTTACACTTACCCCTTCACATTAGGCGCGATGGACCCGATTATACTGGAGCTCTACAGGAGGTATGTTATGCCACGCCTTCCTGAGATTATTTGGAAGGGAACCGTAAGGTTAAGCAATTGACGTCATTACGATTGCTGTCCGCCAACTGAGGTTCCCTCGGTATGCTATACTAGATTGTTAGTGCCGTACGGGAAAACCAATGTCGTGAGCAAATGAGAATAGAAAAGAGAATTGAGAATGAAAGAAAGCTTGATTGCATAAATGAAAGCTATTACAGAAAAGCTACGCGGTGTCGAGGGGGAGAGACACTAGTACAGAGAATTGTTTGCTTGCTAGAAAGTTTTGAATGCTTGATCCCCCCTAATAATGCTTAAAAAAAATAAACCAAAGTTACATAACTTTATCTAAATAAGCTGTAGGAGTACATTAAAAGAAAATGATGTAAATCTACTCTATATTTATAATGAAAAGGACTTAGTCTTCTACAAGGTAGAAACAAGTCCGTTTGCAGCAACTTTGTCTTTAGCATCAGGGTCCGCGTGGAGCATTGTATGCGTGCGCGCACTGTTGGAATCTGCCTGTGGCTGGGCGCTGGTTATCAGTGGGGCGACAGAGGTGCCTGTGCGCTTGTCACTTGGAGCTGCCAAGACCACGAGGCCGACTGTGGCGCTGGGCGTTGGGAGGCTTGCCAGGACGTCATGAGACGCGTCCAAGGGGTCATGGGGCATGGCAGGAAAGTCGCCCATGACATTCTCCCCCACCTGAGTTGGCGACGTCCTCGGCGCCTTACTTGTAAGGTAGTCATCAATTAGGCTCTTGTAGGCTTTGAGGTTTGTCTCCCTCCCCCAAGTATTTTCCTCTGTATCACATCCCTGCCATTTCACCAAGAATTCTTGGTGATCTTTCCTCGAGGCATGAATCACTCTATCATCAAGGATAGCTTCAGCACCTTTTCCCGGTTGCGAGGCCTCGAATACTGGGTATTGTGAGTTGCCTCTGTGAAGGTTCATCCATATCTTCCGGAAAAGGTTTCAGGAGACTGACATGAAAGACGGGATAAATTTTCCACCAAGTTGGGGTATCCACCCGGTATGCAACTTTCCCAATGGGCCTATCAATGGACAAAGGTCCAATATATTTTTGCAATAGGCGAGGGTCATGGACCCCTGCAAACAAGTACCGCATTGGGATTTTGACCGTCACTTTGTCTCCTACCTGATACTCAACAAACCGATGATTTTGATTAGCATGCCTCTTCATCCACTTTTGGGCTTTGACAAGATAGCTCCGTACTATCTCAAAATTTCGCTTCCATTCTCTTGACAAGCTAGCAGCTCGAGGAGATTTTGACATGTTTGGTGCATTCACAGTGTGTGGGAGTAGCGGTTGAGCTGCATCCAAAAGCTTCACCCAGTTCTTCTATGATCATGTTACAAAGTGGCGGAGATATTCCTCCAGCAGGCCATTGAACCGCTCCGTCTGGCCATCAGATTGCGGATGAAAACTTGAACTGTGGCTTAATTTTGACCCAAGACACTTAAAGAGTTGAGTCCAAAAGTTGCTAGTGAAGCGTGAGTAGTGATCATTAACGATGATTTTGAACAAGCCTCAATACTTGACAACATGAGAGAAGAAGAGTTGAGCTATATCTTCTGCTGATATATACTGTGAGGCTGCTATAAAGGTAGCATACTTGGAAAATCGATCCACCAAAACTAAGATAGTTGTGAGATCCCCGACCTTGGGCAATCCGGTGATGAAATCCAACGAAATGCTTTCCCAAGGTCTCTTTGGGACAGCCAGTGGTTCTAAGAGTCCTGCTTGTGTCAGGCGGTCCGACTTGTCCTTCTGGCATACTAGACAAGTCTTCACATACTGAGCGACATCATCGGCCATTTGAGGCCAATAATATGCACGGCGAAGTAACGCCATGGTGCGTTCGTCACCAGGATGATCGGCCCATAAAGTGTCGTGGCATTCCGCTAGAAGGGTCCTTCGCATATCTCCTTCTTTGGGAACATAAAGTCGGTTTCCTTTCACTTTCAGGAAATCATCTTCTGTGTAAAACTGGCGAGTCTTGCCTTGCCCAACCAAATTAACCAAATACTGTATAGCAGGATCCTTAATGAGTAGAACCTGTATCTGGTCATTTATGGTGGTGGCTACTTCGCTCCCCCTAGGGTGGCGAGTATGCACACTGATGCTAGATCCGCTCTCCGACTAAGTGCATCAACAACATGATTAGTCTTCCCACTGCAGTACTCCAGGTCTGTCAACCATTTAGCTTTGACTGTGTCATGAAATGGCTAACAGCTGTGTTATCTGTCTTGACCACGAACGGGGTTCCCAGCAGATAATGCCTCCAAAGGCGTAAACAATGGACGACAACCAATAATTCCTTCTCGTGGGCAGCATAGCGTCACTCTGCATCCTTCAGCTTCTGGCTCTCGTACGCTACGGGATGCCCTTCTTGTAGCAAGACTCCACCAAGTGCATAGTCGGAGGCATCGGTTTGTACCTCGAATGGCTTGGCCAAATCAGGGAGGGCCAAGACGAGGCTACTAGATATAGCCGCTTTCAATGCGTTGAAGGCCTCCACTCGCCTGGGTCCCCAGTCCCAAGGCGTGACCTTCTTGAGAAGTTCTGTCTGTGGTACTGCGATGAGGGAGTAATTCTTCACAAAACGTCGATAGAAATTGCATAGGCCAAGGAACATCCTCAAGGCGTGGACATCCTTAGGCGGCAGCAAATTTCTGATAACCTGAATCTTCTATTGGTCCATCTTGATCCGCCCTTCCTCAATGACATGCCCGAGGAAGTCGATTTGTTTTTGAGCAAAGGAGCATTTGGATAGCTTCGCATATAATTTATGCTCTCGCAATCGTGCTAGAACCTTGCGCAAGTGATCCTGGTGTTCTTCTAGTGTCTGGATATATACGACAATGTCATCTAATTAGACCACCACGAATTCATCAGTGTATTCCCGAAAGACTTGGTTCATCAGGGTGAAAAATATGGCTACTGCATTAGTCAAGCCGAATGGTACAACCAGGAAGTCATAAGACCCATATCTTGTCACGCAAGTCGTCTTGTGTTCATCACCCTCTGCAATCCGAACTTGCCAATAACCTATCTTCAGGTCTATTTTGGTGAACACCATCGCACCATCCAATCTGTCGAACAAGTCTGCCATGAGCGGAATAGGATACTTGTTCTTCATAGTGACTTTGTTTAGAGCCCGATAATCCACACAGAGTCATAAACTGCCATCATGTTTTTTTTTTGGAATAGCACACGGGATCCATATGGAGAGGGTAGCCAAGAACGTAGGTTCATGTCTTTTGACCCCCTTCTTTAACTGCAAGACCGAGATGTTTTCAGCGGCCATCTTCATGGGCATGCATGGGATGATGCAGGGCTTGGACCCATTTGTTCCCATCATTAGTAGCATGTATGCATACGGCACGGGCATGGTGTTGGTTTGCCTCAAGAATTCCAACCCTACTATCAACTCGAAGTCGTCTATGACCACCACCTGTAGGTTGAATTTTCCTTCAGAAGGGCCAAGTTTCACTAGTACTTCTCTGGCTATTCAACCAATTGGCTGAGGGGGTGAGTTGATAGCCTTGACACGACCTCTGCCTTTTCCTACAATTAGGCCAAGGCGCTCTACCTGAGTCGAGGCTAAATAGTTATGGGTCGCACCCGTGTCTATCATCGCCGGAATGGGTTTGCCATTTACCTTCATCTCGACGAACATTAAGGTCCTCTCTTGTTTAAGAGGTGTCCTCTCATCTGCCTTCTTTTTCCCTTTCTTGTTGATTGTGTAGGGGTCATTTTTCTTACGGATACTAGCATTGGTTCCCACTAAGGCTTCAGAAATAGAGCCAACATATGCATTGAATGCACCTACTGGTTCGGGCTGGTCCGCATCATCGGATTCGTCATCCGTCCCATCATCAACAGCTTGATGGGCATTCATCTGCATGTGGGCATTCATTATTCCAATGTGGTCCGCCACAATGACGGCATCCTGAAGGGGGTTTCCTCCCCTGATCGTTGTTGTTAGATGCAGTGCTAGTACTGCCTGAAGAGAGAGCCGTAGATTTGGTTGCACTCTGATCTCCTCCACTTTTGCTTGGGCCACCAAAACTCGGATGGCCCACTTTGTATCCTCCTTTGACAGGCTGTTGAGGCCTATCCTTTCGAGCTTCCACTTGATAATCCCCAAGGCATTCCGCAGCATGGATAGCCTTAGGTTACATGTCTACCCTTTGTCTTTGGAGTTCTATACGGGCATAGGGTTTCAACCCTTCCAAGAAAGTGAAGAGTTTTTCTTTGTCCCTCATGTCACGTATGCTCAACATGAGTGCGGAGAATTCTCGCACGTAGTCCCGCACTGATTTGGTCTGCAGAGCTCCCATAGCTTCTTCCTTGCATTGTACTCAACATTTTCAGGGAAGAACTGTAGGCGTACGATTGCCTTTAGTTCAGCCCAGGTGTCGAGACTATCTTCACCGGCCCTGATGGCTTCGTATTTCACCCGCCACCAGAGATTAGCTTCACCTTGAAGATACATGGCAGTATTTGCCTCCTTCTTAGCTTCTTCTAGGCCTCCCACGGCATCGAAATAATGTTCGATGTCGAAGATGAAGTTCTCCACTTCTTTGGCATTCCGAGCTCCACTGTATGGCTTTGGCTCGGGAATTTTCAGTTTCTGTCTCGCGGGGACGAAGTTCACAGCACCCCCAATTTGGTTTCCACCTCCTCGAAGTAGTCCTTGTAAAGCAGCATTGACAACGTTAAGCTGGCCTGTCAAGTTGTCTATAGTTTGCTGCATGGCAGCCACCTTGTCTGCCCCTTGTGCCTTGTGGGCTAAATCTCCAGCACGCTCCTGCTAGAGGCCCTCAAATTTCCCAAAAATTTTGACTGCCTCTGTGGTTGCCGTTTGCCGGTCTCCTCAGAGTCGCGGCTGATGTTTTCTATGTCAACTTCGGCTTGGTGTATCCTGCGGTCCAGGTCGTCCAACCTTTGTACTAGGCTGGTCTTTAGGTCAGGCACCGTTTGTACGATGGGCCATAATGTGTCAACTGCCTCATCAAGGGTCGCGATGCGATCCCCATGATTCACCATGGTCAGAAATGATGGTAATTGCAATTTTATCCCTCGTCCGATGTCGAGCCTAGGCTCTGATACCAACTGTTACGCAGCGCCTTCCTGAGATTCTTTGGAAGGGCAACGTAAGGCTAAGTAATCAATGTCAGTATGATTGCTGTGCGCCAACAAAGGTCTCCTCCGTACGCTAGACTAGATTGTCAGTGCCGTACGGGAAAACCAATATCGTGAGCAACTAAGAACAGAAAAGAGAATTGAGAATGAAAGAAAGCTTGATTGCATAAATGAAAGCTATTACAGAAAAGCTATGCGGTGTCGAGGGGGAGAGACACTAGTACTGAGAATTGTTTGCTTGCTAGCAAGTTTTGAATGCTTGATCCCCCCTAATAATGCTTAAAAAAAAACCAAAGTTACATGATATAGGTGCACACTAAAAGAAAATGAAGTAAATCTACTCCATATTTACAATGAAAAGGACTTAGTCTTCTACAAGGTAGAAACAAGTCCGTTTGCAGCAACTTCGTCTTTAGAGTCAGGGTCCGCGCGCGGCGTTGTTTGCGCGCGCGGTGCTGTTGGCATCTGCCTGTGGCTGGGCGCTGGCACTGCTTATCAGTGGGGCGGAAGAGGCGCCTGCGCGCTTGTCACTTGGAGCTGCCGAGACCACGGGGCCAACCATGGGGCTGGGCATTGGGAGGCTTGCCAAGATGCCACGGGGCGCATCCTCGGGGTCATGGGGCATGGCTGGAAAGCCGCCCTTAACAGGTATGATGTATGCCTTGGTCAAATCCATCCGTTACTGTGGAGGATCTTAATACTCATACGATTTTATGTGAACAAAGTTGACTCTTGTTTGTTCACCATTGATCATCTGCTCCGCCTGTACAGTCCTCGAATCTTCCGCGGGGACTGATAAAGCTCGTACGTCGGGCTAGCAAAGACCCATTTTCGCGCAACGATGAGGACCAGGATCGTGGCTGGCAGGGACGCTTTGTCCGAGTGAGGACTGCAAACCTGATTCCTGGCAAATTTAGGCCATTCCCCGAGAAGTGGAATCTATCAAGTAAACATGCTTTTCATTTAGATGTCATTTTTTACGTTTTGTCTCCTTTTCCTCATCGGTATTCGTGGTGATGCAGCCCTTGCTCGAGTCCCAAATGCCATTCCTCGGCTCAAGGAGTGGATCGAGGGCATTTGCTCGCAGATGCCTAACTCTGAGCGCTCGTGGCGCGAACTCTCGAAGGGCTGTTGGGAGGCCCGTTCCCACTGTAAGATTTCTTTCCCGAACAAGTAACACCAGGCTCCCCTTTCCAGCATCATGTTCTTATTCCCTCTCTTTCCTTTTTGCATGACTGTTGAGCTTAGGCCTTTAGTAGGGGGCGAAGACCTGTCCGTTGATCCCTGCGCTCCGGAACAACCCGGGTGTTATAACCCATATTTGTACGTGTTATATTACACCGTAAGATAGTCTACCTTGGTTCGAGAAGAGAATTACCTTTGAGACAATAAGAGTTTAGTCCTATTGGTCCTAAACGATACAAAGGTGTATAAGGGCGGTTAACAAGTATTAGAGGATAAACGAGTGAAGGATGTTGTAACTCGCATTTTTGGGAAAATCGAGAGGTGTTTAACATTACCAATATGTCATATTTTAAGGTATTTGAATGATATGATATCCGTTTCATAAGTCTTGAAGTCAAACGAGTTATGAAACAAAAGTCGACAAAAGTTGTCGCAACTTAGGTTTACAATTTTACTTAAACATTAGGTCAAATGTTTCTGCGATTTTCTCCCAATTTACAACGGGGTGATCTACCTACCAAATTAAAGGTCTATGAGTATAGTTTCCAATTCTTCAAACCGTTTGTCAATACAATCTCAGAGTATTGAGATAATTGCATTTCCGTAGAACTGCGCAGGCTGGTAGGTGACAAGTAGGTGCATCACCTACTTGCCAAAATTAAGGGCTAAAAGTTAAAAGCCCCAAGTCGGTTAAGAGAGGGCTTTTAAAAGCTTCTAAAGCCTGATAATTCACTATCATTTCACAGCTTCAAAACCTAAAAGAACCCCTGCAACCCCTCCCCAAAATAATACCACACAAATCCTAATTGATTTTCCCCTCTTTCAAGTTCTAGTTGAAGGTAAACCCTAGAGTTTGAGGAACCAAAGCAAGGGCTGAGTTATCTAACAAGCAAGGTGAGTTTACTGCTCTATTTAATACATGTTTTCTACTATTAAGTCTTGGTAAGTCGTTCTATGTGTGTAAGAACTCACGGGACGGTGATCGGAAGCCGTGAGTTCGAGTTATTCACTTGTAGCGGACTGTTTTGTAAACTGTTTTGTGTTGCTGTAAAGCAGCGTGTTATACTACTGATTTGTGGAGTTTTGGATGAGTAAGGGTGTGGAGAAACACCATCTATGTTTAGGGTTGTGGCCTGATAGTTGTTCATACCATTTCCGGATCGTTTGACACGACTATAGTGGCCATTGTATGTATGAAGTGATTGGTTTGTGTGTGGACTGTTTTGGGAGGTTCAATATGATTCTTATTGATGTTGTTTGGCTGTTTGGTGGCTGTTTTAACTTGTGTGAAGTCATATATATAGGGGAGGTGCTGTCCGTTTTATTGCAAAATAGGTTACAGTCGATACATAATAGTTGCGACGCCTGAATGATAACGCTAGTGTCCTTTCTCTTATTGTAGACTAAGAAGTCGTGGATGTTTCATAGCTTGAGATTGGAAAGTACTGCAAGGTATGTGAGACATTCCTTTTCCTTATTTTGCACGAATCTGACTGTACACAATGCAATGAATGAACCCCAAAGATACTCTACTCTTAGAAGGTAGCAGTACGTATATTGTTTCCCCTCTTATGGGAGGATTGATACGTTATTATTTCACCATGGTAGTATGACTCTTATGAGTCCAGCATGCATTATCTATTTTACTCTACCGAGCCGCGCTATAGTCGGCCGGGTATGGCACCTATTGTGCAACTATACATATGTATATGTTTTACTCTACTTAGTCGCGCTATAGTCGACAGCTATGTTACTCTACCGAGCCGCGCTATAGTCGGTCGGGTATGGCACCTATTGTGCAACCACTGATTAGTTGGGTATGATGATGAGGAGGCCCACAGAGGCATATGTATGAGATGATGATGGCCCACAGAGGCGTATATATGTATATGATGATTTTCAAAAGGATATAAATATATGTATATGCATATGCATGTCAGGCATGACATGGTTAGTCGCCCTCAGAGGCATTCAGATGGTACAGGTTGTATGTCTCTTACCCTGATGCTTATCATTGTTCTTACATTATGTTTCCTTTCTTACATACTCAGTACATTATCCGTACTGACGTCCTTTATTGTGGACACTGCATGTCGTGCTGCAGGTCCAGGCAAACAGATAGACGAGGCTTCCCCACTACAGTAGGCTACCCAGTTCAGCAGATATTGGCGAGATCCATCCTTCAGACTTGCCACAGTCTTGGTATGCATTTAGTTGTAGGCATTATGGGCACGTCGGGGCCCTGTTCCGACGTAGGTTGCATTATGTACGTTATTTGTTGAGGCTCATAGACAATTGTCAATTTATGCATAGACAAGTGATTAGTTGACTTATGTACAGTTGAATTGCCTTGTCGGCAAACGTATGTAATTTATTTTATGGTTTTGCATTGCAGCCTTGTTGGCCATATGATGTATATAAGTATGTTCGTATCATGGCATGACGTCACGGTTCATTATAATTATTGTTCAAGATTATATGCATATGACAAGCCTTATAGATAATAAGGAAAGTTAGATGAAGGGTACGCCGATGCCCGTTGAGTAGGGTCCGGTGCCAGTCGCGGCCCTCCAGCTTGGGTCGTGACAAACGTGGTATCAGAGCAGGTCTATCCTAGGGGTTGTCTATGAGCCGTGTCTAGTAGAGTCTTGATTATGGATGTGTAGCGCGCCACATTTATAATCAGGAGGCTGCATGACATTTAGGATTGTTACCTTTTTCCTGAATCTAGATCGTGCGCAGAGCTGAGCCGTAAGTATTCGTTGCTAATTTTAACCATGTTCTTTTCAGCGATGCCAACGACTAGGAAGCAAGAGATTAGTAGGCGCCTTGATTTAGCTGCGGCAGAGGGTACCAGTCAGGTGCCTCCCGCCAGAGCAGGCCATAGTGAGCTTCAGAGCGAGATGCCGTCGCATACCTCATCTACTCCTTCTCAACCAGAGGATATAAAAAGGCATTCAGCATCTCCAGTTCCTCCATCTGGTACTACAGACAAGGATATGCGGAGTGCAGTGCAGTTACTGACTAGCTTGGTAGCTGATCAGGCTCAGAGGCAAAATACCGGTACTACTGATAAACCGGTCAGTGCGAGAGTTCGGGATTTTATTAATCTAGATCCTCCAGTGTTTACCGGATCAGACCCCAAGGAGGACCCACAGACTTTTATTGATCAGGTTCACCGTACACTGCGGGTTATGCATGCTAGTGATACGGAGGCAGTAGAGTTGGCTTCTTATCGGTTACGGGATCTAGCAGTTTTCTGGTACGATAGTTGGGAGAGATCCAGGGGTCTAAATGCTCCCCCACCTGTGTGGAAGGAATTTTCTGAGGCATTTCTTCGTCATTACCTGCCAGTTGAGGTACGACGAGCCAAAGCTGATAAATTCTTGAACCTTAAACAAGGTAATATGAGTGTACAGGAGTACATCATGCAGTTTGATTCCTTGGCAAGGTACGCTCCTCACATGGTGGCCGAGATGGGGGATAGGGTTCATTTGTTTGTGAACGGATTGGCACCACACCTAATAAATGAGTGCACGACTGCATCCTTGATAGAGGGCATGGATATTTCTCGTATTCAGGCTTATGCCCAGACATTAGAGGGTCGTAAGCGGCAGCAAAGAGCAGACAAGGAGCAGGATAGGGGTCAGCTTAAGAGGACGATGTTTGCAGGGTATTCAGGTGACTTCAGAAGCAGTGGCAAGCCCCAGTTTCTGAGGAGTTCGGCACCATCTGTAACTAGTGCCCCACCAAAGTTTCAGAGACCTCGATATGATCGATTTACCTATTCGGGTCCAGGTCAGAGTTCGCGGGCATCAGGCTTGCAACATTACAGGGATACTAGTCAGACGAGACCCCTAACACCTCGTTGTGATCGGTGCGGCAAGGCCCACGTTCGATTGTGTCGTCAAGGTTCCGATCTATGCTATTCTTGTGGACAGCCTGGCCATATGCGGCGGGATTGTCCTAACAGAGGAGGTGGTGGTATGGCTCAACCAACGGCATTCTGGAGCGAGTTCTTCTTTTTCAGTGCGCCCTTCTAGGCAGAGTATGCAGACATCGGCTGGCAGGGGTAGAGGCAGAGGAGGAGCGTCCAGTTCAGGCAGTCAGCAGAACCGTATATATGCATTGTCGGGCCGTCAGGACCTAGAGTCATCTCCGGATGTGGTTACAGGTA